>CAEGAE010093747.1:0-26841 GCA_903067095.1 Girardinus metallicus | reverse complement strand
AGGTTAATTTTCTAAACTACAGAAAAGTAACTGTTAGAGAAGCTCAAATGTGAAAAATTGGACTGATGTTGATATGCGATAGTAACACTGCTGTTATGTTAGATTTACCAATGTTTTATTTTATCTTTTTTTTTATCCGATTACCCGATTAATCATAAGAATAATCGATAGATTACTCGATTGCTAAAATATTCGTTTACAACAGCCCTAGTTCTAACAGCTTTGGCTTGTAGGTTGTATGGCCTGCATGCAGGCCGCAGCTATGTGCTTTCTGAGTTGTATGCTGACACAATAAAGCAACCCTAGACATCTGTAGGTACAGCACAAAGTTGCAAGACAACTTTGTGCTGGTTAAGTTACTAGTTATTTTACTAGTAACTTAACCTGAATGTTGACTGACATAACTCACCTACTGTCTGTCAACTGCTTTGAAAAGCTCTTTTCGTCCTATGATGTCTTTATCTGTCTTCCTCTTTCAGTCTTTGTTTTCTGAACCCTTTCTTTTCTGTCTCTCCATTTTAGCTCCAAGTCATCAGACAACAGGATTCAAATGAAAAAAACATATCACAACCCAACTAGAAATAATTTTTCCGCCGTCGTTTTGGCGCCCCTCTAGCCCAGCACCCCTAAACATTACATATAATGTAAAAACCTTTGGTGTCTTTTTTAGCATTGCATAGGTACAGCAGGTCAGCGCATTGCATAATCACAGACACAGTGTAGAAAAGTGCAAAGTTCTCTCGATCTCCTTATTTCAAAATAAGAGTTTTACACTTTTAACCTTGAGATTACAATGAGGAAAATCTAGTTTTTATATAGGTTAGATAGTTCCAAGACTAGGCTGTGAATTCATGGGCCTGCAAAGTGACATAAAAGGGACTTTGGTGTGCTTACAAAATAAAGTTGATAGAGCATTGTCAAAATAAAATCCTCAGTCTTTTATTGGTTAAATTCATGCAGAAAGTTGGTTCAAAATCCGTTTTGGATCAGAAGAGAAATGGGGGGGATGTGTTGGCATCCCCATTAGCGGGGATGCCAACCAGCAACTGGTTTTGTGAACCAGTTGCTGGTTCACAAAATTTTTTTTTTTTTTAGAAGGCAAGGACTAAGAAAAAGCTGTGCATTTAAACACCAAGTGGCAGACACTACTGAAGTCTAAATCAGAAAATTGTTTTACTTTTATCTTGCTTCAAATGTAAAATCAAATCATACTTTTGTAGAGTCGAAAGAGACAAACTGTGATTAAGGCTAAAAGTACCTTGTCCTTAAAGTGATGTGAAACGACTTGTTGGTGTGCATTTTTTCCTTCAGAAAGTTTTGGTGGTGACCCAGTCCGAAGTGCAGCACATCATTTCAGAGAGGATGAAAGAGCTGCAGGAGCTCAAGCATAATGTGGATGTTCTAAAAGTAAGTCAGAAATTATAGAAACAAGTATAACATTGTCTTTCACCGCCGTACGCCGGATCTCAGAATATTCTTACCCTGTATGACATCAAATTTTATAAATTTTTTTATTTCTTCAGAATGCTGCCCAGCGTGCGCAGACTGAAAGCGATAAGACCTTCCATGAGATGTTGCAGGCAGTCGAGCGCTGGAAGTGTGAAATCAATCAGATGATAATGGCCAACATGCAGGCGGCCATGACGCAGGCTGATGGTTACGTTGAGCGCCTTGAGCAGGAGATAATGGAGCTGCAGCGGCGAGACGCTGAGCTGCGACAGATCCTGGAAACAGAAGACAACATTCACTTTCTGCAGGTCCCAAAGGATCATACAAATCCATTTGCTGATACATTTCTTACACTCAAGTATTCCTAATAGAAAAAAATGAGATAAAGCATTCATTCAAAAGACTTGATTCAATCTATTGATTTTTGATAGAAGGATTCTCGTCATCCCAAAATTTTATTGCCATTTCTGTAATATATTGCAAGTGTACAGGGTGGAAACCAGGTCTTGAAGAATCAGGTTAAGACTAAACCACACCTCAGTTTTATTTCAGAGCTCTTGACGAAACTCTTTCCTTTCTCTTCCTTGTCACACAGAATTTTCCCACCCTTTGTGTTCCTCCAGAGGCCATGGTTCCTAAAGTTCTCATCAATCCTCAATTCTCCTTTGGAGAAATAAGCAAAACAGCCATAGAGATGAAAGAAAGCCTGGATGACATCTGTAAAAAGGAACTGAGTAAGATCTCCAAGATAGGTAAGCTCGTGCAGAAAATACTTGTACATTCCCAGAACTGAAGTTAAATCATGTGACAAGCTAACGTAGATATTCCTTACAGTCAGCGAAACTCCCGTGTATATACTTTTGCCAAGAAATGGGGACAAACGCCTGAAAGGTAAGGATTAGTAAACTCAATGACATTTGGCAATTCAGGAGCAACAACAAAAATGGTGGGCCTTTTCATCGAACACAAATTTCTTTATTGTCATTCACATAGTTCCCTCCAGGGTTGATTTTCAGGAGCCAAAATCCAGAACAGACTTTTTGAGATGTAAGTGTGATTCATCTTGTATGTTTAAGTTACTGTAGTGTTTACAAATGACTGGTTGTTTTGGTAATGTCAAGTGATAGTATATATGGGGCCCACGTATCATAACACCCTATCAATTACATTGTGTTGCTTTATAACAAAAAAAACATTTGACTAGTCTCACATTTTCTCTCTGTTAACCTACAGACATTTCATAAACTAGGCTCTTAAAAATAGCAGCACTTCCTGTTGGATTCATTCAGATATTTGACATGGTGCGAAGCTGTTTCTGCAATTTCTTTATACATTAATGCAAACTTGTGTTGCCAGTCGGGTTAAAAAGTTATACAGTTTGTAAAAAAAAATTTTAAAGAATTGAAGGCAATTAATAACTTAATTGTGTTAAATTAAGTGTTATGGCATGGTTAAAGATGAAGTTGAAGAATAAAGAAAAAGTAATGTTTGTTTTGTAACTTCACATTAAAGACTTATGATTGCACTTAGACTCGGGATGAAAGACATCAGACTTGGCTTCAAATAGGACTTCAAATAAAAGCATATAGTGGTTGCAGGTCAATAGTAAGAAATGTGTACTGTGGATGTTTTTTTTTCTCAGATGCGGTCAGACTGTCCTTTGATTCAAACACCGTCTACAAAGAGCTCGTGCTGTCAGAAGGCAATCAGAGAGTCACTCGAAAGAAAACGACCCAGTTTTATCCAGACCATCCGGAACGCTTCGATGGCTTTTCCCAGGTGCTGTGCAAGGAGCCTCTGTCTGGCTTCAGGTTCTACTGGGAGGCCGAGTGGGGCGGGGAGTTCTCTATTGGTGTGGCCTACAAGAGCATCAGTCGCAAGGGCAAAAATTCAAACAGCCTTCTGGGCTACAACGACAAGTCGTGGAGTCTCCTCTGCTCCGATTCAGGATACTCAGCCTGGCACAACAAAGCAGACAAAGATCTGCCTGATGCTCCCCGGGCCACTAGGATAGGTGTGTACTTGGACTATGCGGGCAACACTTTGGCCTTCTATTCAATATCCAACACAATGGAGCTCATCCACAGGTTCAGAGCTCAGTTCAGTGAGCCTCTGTTTGCTGGTTTTGGGGTTGGCTCCTCTGTTACCCTCTGCCAGCTGAAGCAGAACACTATGCCTTATACTTAAAAAAATAAAATAAAATAAAATAGCGCCAAGGTCCATATACTCAAACAGATGAATATTTGTTAATGATGAAATGATAAAATGAAGACAATTTGTTTGAAAACCATTTTTCACCTCCTTAGTCTACACTTCAACCTGTATAGCTGATCAGTTGATGTAAAACTACAAATCATCATCCATCATATCCTCTCAAGCATCTTCTCTTATTTTAAAATGTTAAATGTATTATGTAAGTAAATTTTACTTTTTGTCTCTCTTTTATATTTTAAACTTATTAAAATAAGAATCAACTAATTTCTTTTAGCTATTTAATGTGTAACGAATGCTGTAGAGTGAGACCATATTTATTTTTTCTTTATGATGTGGCTAAAAATACCGTTAGGAAAGGGTTAAGAATGATCAATAGAAATAGATGCACTTTCTAAGCATTTATTTTGAAGCTGAGTGTAGCTTCAAATGTAGCATCAGTTTAAGACAGTACCAATGCTTTTTTTTTTCAAACTTGTGTTCATTTGGATTAGTAATTTATCAGTAATGATTTGTGTGTGTAGACAATATGTATTGGCAATTTAAGTATCACATCCATTTTTAGTGTGAGGATAAATAAACAGTGCTGGGAAAATCATTTAAGTCCTAAACTTGTGTGTGCTGATAAACAAAGAACCCCAGAAGATTGCTTTTAACTCCTTTGAGTTTTCAATGTTTTTTCAAAGGCAGGTCACGTAAAGCACGGTGTGTGTCATTTTGGTGCATTACACAGTAATTTGGTACAATAAAAAGGCTCATTAGAGCCTTTTAACATATCACAGGCCAACAAGTAAGAAACTGAACCACTAGAGGTCAGCAAACACGAAATGATTAAAATTTCAGAAGATATTAGAAACACATCTACAACACTTACGTGACCAAACGTGTAGCCAATGTCACAGTTGAGGAAGAGCCATCTTCCTTTTGAGAGATTTGAACACATTTAGGCCACACATTTGTTACAAGTTGTTAAAATAACACAATACAAATAGATCTCACAGCAAGCTTATGTGTTGCCAGTGAAAACATAATTTTGCTTACTTCTAAATGAAGCTTTAATAAATGGAAGTAAGTTTAAAAAAAAAAAAAGTTGTTTTTCCTGCAGCGATAGCTTAGCTCGGTGTTTCCGGATAGAGTGACAAAACGCTTCACTTGCTTTATCCTAGTCAAACAAGGAAGAAACAGCGCCTCCTAAAGGCACCAATCGTAACTGCAGTGACAGCGAGCAGTGCGCGCTGCTGTGAGCCTATCCCACCACCACGGTCAGCCTGAAGGAGCCTCTTAGTTCAGAAGGAGCCTCGTAGTTCAGAAAAACCCGGCGTCCAGTCACGGCAGAGAAGTATGGAGAAGAGACCCACTCTATTCTGAATCACGCATTCACAAAGCTCCCGGTGACGTCACTTAGCGACTGCCAGCGACTTTTGACCGTTAGCAACGGTGTAGGAGGAGAGTCAGGGGACTGAGGGAAGCGGAGGTTAAGCAGCCAGAAATTTTACGTTGTATCGCTGCATTTACAACAGCACGTAAGTTTTATGTTCCACATTTAAGGCATTACTTCCATAGCTTTCGGCCTTGTAGCAATATAATGAAAGGCAGTGGAAACGGTCTTGCACTCAAAGCAAGCTGTGACGCTTGTCGTTGTAGGTGTAGTAACGGCGTAACTGTAAATTTAGAGAAATAGTGGGGGTTCATTGTGTTTCTAGTTCAGAATGTCACTAAAATTTCTAAGCAGTGTTTCTCATGCTTAATAGTTTTTCCACCCGTCCGGTAAAATACGGTATTGTCCTGTATTGGGCAGTTTACATGTTGCGTCCCGTTTCCTAGAAACAGGCACCGCGCTGACGTCATGCTGCTTTCAACAATCCGCGCCTTTCTAAAATGTCTTACTTGCTTGTTCACAAGCTTGTCACGACTTTGTGTTTTCTATTCAGATATGTTGATACTTTTGAGGAGGAACGCACCATTAGAATGTTTTAGATAGAAAAAAAGCGGTAAAACATTACAGGTAAAAAAAAATTCCCGCATTATTTTCACATTTTAGACATTTTGCTGTAATCACATGCAGGTGCTTTTTGTTGTTTCCCATGCAATGACATCAAAAAATTATTTTAACTTTGTGTTAAAATAGGATTCAAAGAATGTGATCCTATCAGTGACATCATTAATTAAAGATATTTCTCTCAATATTAACCCTTTCATGCATGAATTATGATCCTTTGTGTCAGGATTTTTTCCCAATTTTTTTTATTTTCGTAAGGGAAATAATTGTACATTTTTTTATTATTATTATTATTAATTTTTTTTAGGTGATCAATTCTAATTTTTTCGAAATACAAAGTTGTTGTTTGAAAAATACCTCAGTAGTGTTGTTCTTTTTACCTGCAAGAGTCGTCTACATTAGAAGGAGGGACAGGATCGGTTGACATGCTTTTTTTGCCTGTCGGCCATATTGGATTTAACAATAAATAATTTCTTGCATTTGCAGCTGATGGCCAGTAGTTGATAGTGTATTTTATGATGCATTAGTGTCCACTTCAGTGGTCTGTGTGCATTTATAACATAAAAATCCACAAAAATCTCAAGAAAATGGCTTTTAGATAGCTGTCCCCTCTAGTGACCACTGTGCATGAAAGGGTTAAATACCTGTATGTCTGTTTCAGCATGGCCTCGGGATCAGTGTCCTCCGCAGACGTGGAGACGGCTTTCCAGAAGTTTGCAGTCCACGGAGATTCTCATGCGACTGGGAGAGAGATGAATGGAAAGAACTTTGCCAAGATGTGCAAAGACTGTCACATTATAGACGGCAAGCACGTCACTTCCACTGATGTTGATATAGTTTTCAGCAAAGTCAAGTAAGACTTAGGACAGGATTCATCTTCTCAAAATATTAATGTTAGCAAAATGTCCCCACAACAAAGAGCAGGAATGTCTGTTTCATGCTTGGTGATTGTTCTTGCTTATTTTCTTTATTTTTTTTTTCAGAATAAATCCTCTACATTGGAATAACTGTTTCAGCACACTATGTGGTTTTATTTTGATAAAGGCTATTTTTTACAGCAGCATTTATTTAACAACTACCCGTTTTATATAGCCAAAATAAATCTCCACATAAATGATGTTGTTTATATTCACACAGAACTTCCATATGACATTTTCAAGTTTATGTTTAAAAAAATAGGACAATACGTATTAATAAATATTCATATGGAAACATACATGAGATTATTGCCAGTTGGATAATTCCTATCTCTAGCTCCATTGTCAGGTTGATGTTGAAGCACAATGACAGATAAAATGGAAAAAATAGTAATTGCAGGGTTTGTCCCTTTTTTTTTTTACAAAAAAAAAACAACCAAACAAACAGGGCAAAGACCGCTCGTGTCATCACATTTGAAGAGTTCAACCAGGCCCTGATTGAGTTGGCTCCAAAGCGATTCAAAGGCAAGAGCCAAGAGGAGGCTGTTCAGCATATGTATGGTCTCGTTGCTGGGCAGGATCCTGCCAATGTTGGAGTCACTGTAAGTATAAGCAGGTCATACCAACGCTTCCTTCAACACTCTCATGGACCCCAAGTATTGGATAGATTTCTGACTGACTCGACGGGTCATTTTCAGTTTGATTGGTAAAAAGAAAAAAACAATAGTTTTTTTAAACTTTGGGGTACTCATGTTAACACCAGCACATGGTGTTAACACAATGTATGTATTGTGCCATGAGTAACACAATACGTACATTTAGGTACGTCGAATGCTACTGTTTACATCCGGAAATTTGCATACATTTCCGTATGTAAATGGATGTAAGGGTTAGGGGCTAGGGTTAGCACAACCTCCACTCTGGAACAACCTCTAGTGTTGTGCCCTCTAGAGACACTAGAGGGCAGAAAGTCTTGTTTTACTTGCCACCCATAGCTGTGCTGCTGCTGTAGAGCAATTCCTTTGGCAAAATTAAACTTGGAGATGTAGGTATTGTTAATCGAGTGCAGGGCATCACAACAAGGCAAAAATAACACAAAAAAACAGTGAAGAACAACTCAAAAACACTCGTATTTTTCTTTTTTCTCATTCACTTCGTTGGATTTTTTGTTGTCAGGTTTTATTGGCTCTAGTGGTCTTTATTTGATAGTGAATTGACAGGAAAATGGGTAATGAGAGAAGTGGGAAGACATGGTCGTCAGGCCGGGACTTGTACCCGTGACATCCGCATCAAGGATTAAGGCCTCCATATGTGGGTTGTGCTTAACCCCTGCGCCACCACAGCATTGTGTCAATTCCGCCAACAATGCAGTGCAATCTAAGTTGACAGTGTGTATTTCACGTGTTTCTTTTTCATATCTCAACTGAATGAACTGTTTTGCATGTAACTCTACTTACTACTTTAGATTTCTAATCGGACGTCTTCTGCTTTTCGTTACTTCTTAGAAAGTTTCAAAGGTAGGAGGAGTGGACAGACTGACGGACACATCCAAGTACACCGGGTCACACAAGGAGCGCTTTGACGAGTCAGGCAAAGGGAAAGGATTATCTGGGCGTGAGGAACTCGCAGACAACAGTGGATATGTGTCTGGTTATAAGGGCAGTGGCACTTATGACGACAAGGTCAATAACTGATAAGCAAATAAAAAAACTTACAATGCACTTGTGTTTGTTGAGAACAATGTAAATGAGTAAGAAATGTAAAAGTATACATGTAACATTGGACTGAAAAACATCTCACGGTATAAGCGTTTCATATCATCGGATTTCAATAGCCATCGATTAGCTATTGACAGTTATTGATTAGTTTTTAGTTTTAAATAGCTAAAATGCTCCCAAACTGTTTCAGTTGCAGTTTTTTTTTTTATTTTTAAGCACTCAAATAAGTTATGTATTCGTGAAAAAGCCACAGAAAAATTGCTACTCACCCTGATATATTCAATCCTAACTATTATTCTAGTGGCAATAACAGTGAAATAAACTACACCTGTTAAAAAGACCTCCTTGATGCCTCAATGTGAATATTTGATCACTCAAAATCAAAGGAAAATAAAGTTCTGGTGGAAAAATGACAGTTCATATGATTTTTAAACTCCTAAATAGATCTCTGTTTCTAGCAATAATTATGAGAATAATAGTTTTTTTCTTTTGTTTGAGTTAATGAACCATTTAGGATGTGACACTGTGTGTTTTAAGTACTTTGCTTTTTCCACAATATTCTAATTCTCTAAAATACTGAATTCTGGGTTTCTATTCCCTATACATAACTAATACTACAAAAAAAACAAAGACTTGAAATATTCCACTTAATATTTAATAAATCTGCATGATATATAAGTGTCACTTTGAGTGAAAAAAAGATGTAACTTTTTTATGACATTATGCTAATAAACATGCAGCTACTCCACGAAAAGCTTTGAGAGTTCTGAAGTTTCTTTAAAATTCCAGCAGATGGCAGCACTGTCTAAGGAATGTTGACAAGGATTTCCTGCCAAATATTTAAATGGCCTTATCATCTACAGCCAACACAGGGCCCACAGACACCAGGAAGTCCTCATAGATCACATGACTCACCCAGACGTCACATCCTAAAGGTAACACTCAGCATCACTGAGCTAGGTGGAACAATACTTCTGTTAATTGTGTGCTTTTTACCCGCGGGTAACTTTTAAATCACGTACACAATGATACGGAGACCCATAGGGGAAATAGGGAGAAAACTTTCTTTTGCGTTCCCTCGCAATACGCTTAGTGCAATATTTGCTTGTCTATTTTGTACACAGTCACAAATGTCAATTTAAATTTCAAATATATACGGTACAAATATAGAGAGCCTCAGTGAAAACATGTTTATTCTTAACTCTTTGGTGCAAAAAAAAAAAAAAAAACTGATTGAAAATGGGTTTATTCACTGCATGTATATGTCTGTTTGTGTTAGGTTGAGATGGAACTGCACATGAAAACGGCCCTTTAAACCATTCAGACTAGCGACACAAAAAAGACACAATCAAAACTGAGTAAATAGTCCAAATAGTTTGGATGTATTTTTTATTTCTTTCCTACTTACGTTAACCTTCTGTTTATGTCATAGGTTTGTGGTGCACATCTAACCTAAAGAAAAAGATATAAAACTCCACATATTTCACGAGATGTTAACATACATGGAAAACTTTACGAAAACCTTATATAATAGCAGAAAGTATGATAGCCAGTGAAAGAAAAGCTTACAGTATTCTGTTATGTCACATGTGCTGATCAGTATGATATTGCCAGAGAAGGCAAAACCTTTCTTTTCTTTTGCGAGGTAACTCAAAAGAAAATCCCCCATGTCCCCTCGGGGGCTCCGTACAGTCACAATATTCAAGATAAACATTTCAAAAACAACATTTTGTTTTATTGGAGGATTTTCCCACAGCTGCACAGGATTCAGTTAAGGATTCTGCTTGATGATCAAACACTTATGTCACTCCCTATCATGCACATTTTAGAAACATGGATTTATTGGAGGGTATGTCTAATCACGAGTTTAAACTATTGTTTTAAAGTAGATGCTGTTCATTTCCTTGACAAATCTACAGGAGACAAAATCTTGTTTCCAAAACATATTGTGAATTAGCAATTTTTTCCCCAAGGAAAAAAAAAAAAAAAAAAAAAAAAGGAACACAAACAAAGTTTGAACTCAAATTCACATTTCTGCATTTTAGTTATTTATTCAGTGCAGCACTTTTGTCAGTGAAAAGCCATTTTGAAAATTACATCAAGTCACATCGCAGTACTTTACTTCCAGTAGATGGCGCCCTCTCACTGTATGGAAAAATTTTCAGAAAGGCTGGGAAAAAAAAAAGTTTTGTCAGCACATTTGTTTCTAAAAATTAAGAGAACTCGGCTTCCTATTTTGCGTCTTGTGCAATGCTCTCCTTAACATATCGGAACGTTTAAGGGTTTCACAACATATTAGTATGATAATAACGACGCTAACAATGAGAAATTTGAATGAGGAAAACCGACTGAAAAGCTGTGTCAGAGCTGTTGAGTTTAACGGGTCTTATTTCTTTGTTAAAGACGGTGTGAAACCATAACTTCCTGTGAGAAACCATGTCATTTCAAAAGAATGTCTGTGCACGACGTTTTCTAAAAAGTCGTCACAATGGAAACTTTTCATTTGTGTGGGAGAGCAATGGGTCCAATGGTGCAGGGGAGTTTCGTGAAATTGGGCTTTCCGCAATATGTGGTTGAACAGATTCATATTTTCTCACAAAGGTATTAATTTCATCATGAATTTTTTTCTTTTAATTTCTTTATATATAACTTCTCTCTACCAGCTTTTCAAATCTAGACACCAGTTAGATTTTTACCCATTACTCTTGGATGCTAGCGTTTCAGTACAGCTTCAGCGTTCTTACCCATCTTCTTTTTTTCTCTCTGGCTGTTAAGACTTTATTTTATTTAGGGGTAAAAGGAGTTGAACACACTTTTCAGAAAAAGCAAGCTTTTATTTTCACCATACTAATTCAAGCTGAAACCTGGACAAAAGTATGAAACCTGTTTATCAAAGCTCAAAGGCAATTTATTTAGCTCATAGAATGCAGTAAAACTTGAATGATTCTTGAACATTTTTCATGCATTCATTATTTTACAGACTTTACAAACACAATACCACTGGTAAAACATAGTACTGTTTTCTGAAAAACATATAAAAAACAACTCTTTCCTTTTCCAGATGATGGATTAGACAACGTTTTTGACATGTTCAAGGCTTGTGGGGATGTTGTTTTAAAGCTTAACCCTTTTTTTTATCTTCCCCACAACTTTAAACCAGACCTGATTTTCCTTTCGGGGTCATGATGTTGTGTATTCATGAGAAAAAACAACAAAAACATCTCTAGGTCCTTCACTTCTATGTGATTTTTGTGAATAACTTTGTTTTAAAATGCCAGAAGTGTAAATTTGGATTAAAATACATGGTTACATAATTACAGGTTTGAAAGAGAGTGAGTGAGAGAGAAACACAATCACCAAAGTATTTGTTCTGTAATTTGGCAGTCAAGATTGCTTTGGACACCGGTGCTATTCAGAATGTAAACAGCCTCACAGTCGGAAAGTTGTTTCATGGGTTTATCTTTGCTGATTATTTTGAACGTCTCATAAGGTGGAATGAGCACCTCTTGCTCTCTGTCTCTGAACTTTGGGTATTTTTTCAAATAAGCCCCGTGGCAGGTTCTAATTTTAAAGCATGTAGTCTTACCAAAGCTTGTCTGAGTCGGTAAGTTGGAGGTTGAGGTAAAAGTGCCAAACCGAATCACTTTGCTGACAACGCCAGTGAACTTGGATTTGGTTCTGCGGAAAGTTGTGCGACATTTACTGTCACTGGTTTTGAGGATCTGCATGGCTCTGGTCAGCCAGAAATGTAAAGAGTGGAATGGAAAAGATGAACCATATTGTGTTCTGTTGGTCCGGACTGCTTCGTTGAATGTCTTATAGAAGTTTTCTGGTCCTCCAGCTGTGTACGCACAAATTGCTTGCAGGTGATCTTGTGTTAAAGCCTCATCTCCTCTCTCTCTTTCTTTGATTTTTTTCTTTGCGCACTTTTCCGCTGATGTCCACATTTTTTTGAAGTCCTTCCTCATTTCCTTTTTGAAGTATGTGCCCTTGACTTTTGCTTCCATCTTTGTAGCGCAGGTAGAGTACATGTCATCAACTGAATTGTCAACCATGTCCAGGGGGATGGGCTGATCATCTTGTGGAATGAAGGTGCCAGAGATCTAGCAGGAAAGAGAACAAAATGTAAAATCAAAGGAATCTGTTGTATTTGCTTCCACGTTTTTCAGAATGTTAACTCAGATGGGGGAAAGAAAACATCGGTGTAATCACCGCCCAGATAAGGACCAAGTCTTCATAAACCAAAATAGATGAATTTAGTGTAGTTTTAATTACAACAAAACGCCTTTGTGGTATTTTGTTGTGAATTTGCCTCAAGCAAAGTTTTTATACCAGTGATGCCTGTTGATGCATATTCTATACATACCATTGTTCGCATTGGAAGCTCTTTTCTACCTTCTATTAGTCACTGTTATGCTCAATTATGTCTAAGCTAGCTAATTTTCATACAACACACCTAAATATGTATCTAATGCTAATGTGCTATTTTCAAATGAAAAACTACTGAGAATCTAACATATATATTTTGATTATTTTTAAATTAGTGATTTAGTATTGGTTGGAAGGCAAAAGAATGTTGACTAGTGCCTTTTCTAAGACCGCCAAGGTATGACAGGAGTTTATGGTTTCAGGAACCGTAACAGTAAAGATGGGCATTTGTTGTATCAGTTAGTGTTATTGCGGGGAAAAAAGGACCTTTCATCGGAAGAACTGTAATTTCTTGCGAAAATAAAAAAACTCTAAAAATTTACAGCATGGTATGGACATTGGGACAATTTCTTTTACACTTTGGACTCTTTCTACTCCTGATTCCACATCTGTACTTATTAACATAAGTTAAAAAAATCAACGTATATTATGTTTCATCTAGTGGTTCAATTACGCTACATTATGTAAGTGGTGCGCGCATGCAGCCTATCTGATTATGAGTAATTTTAGTATTTTTGTTTGTGGGGGCTCTGCCTGTATGCAAAGACAAATATATTGTCAAAAAAAAAATTTTTATCATTAATGCAGTGAACATTCTAAAATACTGTGTCAAAGTATTTTTTTGTCCAATATCAGCCATTAATACCCAACAGTTTGGTTATGACTGATTCTCTGCTTTTTGTGATCATTTGTTTTGACATTTTTCAGGGATTACAGCATCAAGAAGTGCATATATTACATTCTTGATATCTAGATTGAGACTCTGAAATGAATAATATTTTACACTAGAACACTAACCAAACAGAAGCGCCACTTACCTTACGGGCGCATAGAGGAAGCATCCAACCAAGCAGCAAATACAGAGAACCAAAAACCAGCATGTTGGTCTTCATGACTGCAGTCCTGCAAGAATAAGACCAGACATGTAAAAACTGATTTATGACTTTAGTGAAGGTAAAAAAAACCAAACCAAACATACAAACAAAATGTAATTTACCCCTACAACAATCACGTGTAACATAATTTTCTCTCTCTCTCTCTCTCTCTCTCTCTCTCTCTCTTTCTCTCTCTCTCTCTCTCTCTCTCAGAGATAGTCTTCCAGTTGTCTCACACTAACTGAAGTAAAAAAACAAAAGCGTTGTTAGTGTCAGCAACAACAGAATAAGTTTGGAATAAGTAATAACATTTTAGCGAGTCTCTAAATCAAACTGTACAAGCTACTGTCATGGGCAAATAGAAATAAAATGAATATTGCTTTGAGAAACACATCCAATCATCCATTCACGTGGTCGAAACAAGCAGGAAGTGTGTCCTTAAAAATATGTAGAAATGAAAGGAAGTTTAGCAGCGTCTATAAGGAGACTATAAAAATGACTGGCAAGTGTTGTTACAAAACTTACAGCATGTGTTAAATCAATAGATTGACAAATCCTTTTGTGACAATCAGTAACTGTTATTGGTCTTACATACTAAAAGTTAGCTTTAACTTTTTAGCTGATTTAGAAAGCAAAATCTACCATAAGAGCTGGGGAGATTTATTAAGGCTTGCTGCTGCCATGTACGTCTACGAAGTGAAGTTCTGTCCATCTTTCTATATAACCACTCGCACCTGAAAATTGTGATAATTTTTGCGCACAACCTAAGAAACATGCCACATATGCACACATTCGCAACACGCGACCTTCTCTTAAAGGAAATGAGGTTCATTTGAACAAGAAAGGTGACACATCTATGCATCTGCGACTTGCAGGTGTAAACTGACAAACCAAAGTGTTACAATGCACAGGAAAGTTTATCGCCGCCGTCTGCCACCAAACCAAAGTGAAGAGGAGTGAGAAACTGCTCTTCTGATGTGAACGCAGTGACTTGAGGCGCGAACTAGCAGTTTTGAGAATTTCAGTTCTGTTCTGAGAAATGCGCCGAAGCGACCGAGGAAAAACTGTAACGCGGAGGTCCTTTTTGTGGCAGGCAGGAAGAGATGCATGAAAGAATATGGCGGTGTGATTTTACAATCCCAGCAGATGGCAGCATTGTTAAGTGACTTTGCTTTCTCAGTTCTATGACGTTCTCAACACATAAACCTCGAGGAGGGGGGAAATGCAGTTTGCTTACTTTAAATTGATCTTTAGTTGAAGTTGCCAATAAAAGTCGGTTTCAAGGATAATGTCAGCCCCGTTGCGGCGATCCTCTTAATATTGATAGAAGCCTAAGAACAGGAGTAAGGAGGGAATAAAAGTTGCTTTTCGTGGAAGAATTGAAAACGTTACATACAGATGTGTGATGAAGGACTCGGGTATTTTATCTGAGAAGGAAAACGGTAGAAAGATAAATGCGATGGGATGCAGAGTGAATTTAAAGACAGGGGACGTTAAAGTCGTGGCGCGCTTGGAGGCGTTGATGAGGAGCAGATATTTGGTTAAGCTGAAGCACACCCTGGAGAGCCAAGTGAGAACAAAACAATATGGCATCGAGTGTAGAGGGAGCAGCATAAAGAATAGACTTGGTGTGTTTTGAGCATACAAAGAATGTGTGTAGAAGTAGTTTGGTGAATTACTTCACCATTCCAAGTTGAGAAAAAAAAAAAGAAAAAAGAAGAGAGATGAATTCTCCTAAAGGATATGCATAGTGTGGACGGCTGTGAAGATGTGAGAAGGAGGGAAAAACCCGGGAAATACTGAAAGAGCAAATAGTTACTGGAGGAAAGAAAAGAAATGCTCAACAGGGAAGACAGAATGAAACTTTGGGAAATGTGAAAAAGGACAGGTTGGAAGAATGAGGTAAAAAATAGATGAAAAGAAGCATCATGTAAGAAAATGATATGTAGCAAAGCAGCATAAGAGAAGATGAGAAAAAAACTGCAAAGTACAAGGGGATGTGGAAATACAGTAATACAGTCAGACAGATAGATACTCCATCTCATTCTGATTGGTACAATCAGACAGCCATGTGGAGGAAACATAAATGAAGCTGAATGTGAATATTTAGGTGTTGCGCGTCTCTCGCTCACCTTATATCAGATGAAATAAAGCAGAAGGTCAGCATGGACTTGCACAGACTGCATTATTCAGGTGAGAGCTGCTTCACCTACCACTGTGCTGGTAGTGCCATGCAGTCAGCTTCTGTTACTCCTATGTGGAAACTCAACATCCCAATGTTTTGCAAACCTAGCTGCAAACTCTTTAAAGGGTCGTAGTAAACAAATATATAGATACATGAAACAATACAAACAGGCGAAAAGAAAGGTCTTTACAGGGATCCAAACCAGGATCTCACACGCCAAAGTGTAGAGTGTAACATTATAACATGCACCAGGAATGAATTCATAACTAAAGACACCGGTTTCTTTTAGACATGGCTGTTCCCCCAAAGTGAACGGCTGGTCAAGGGAGGATTCATGGGAAAGTCTTTAACTCGGATATGCAAATATGTTAGCAGATCAACTGTCATTCGACAAATCTGGACTTCATTGAGGAGGAAGAAAGTATTTGCTAACGGGAAGCCAAAAGAAGTCCTGTTTAGAGTTTACCGCAAGTCATATTTGGGTCAGAATGAACATACAAAAGAAGACGCTTTATCCTGGCCATTGGGCGACGCCGCCCATAACTGTGGGGGTTGTCGGTTCAAGTCCCCTCTTTGTCCGTCTCCATCGTTGTGTCCTTGGACAAGACACTTCACCCGCCTTGCCTGCTGGTGAAAAAAACTCTATAAAAAAAAAACAAAAGATGAAAAAGAAAAGATTTCTTCATCAGACATGAGCCGCTGGTAGAGATACAGCCCAGAAGTGTTGCACCTGTAACTGACGTGAAACTCGGTTCTACATATTACTGACTGACTTTATGAGGTTTGTAGTTGTAAAGTTGGAAAAACAGGTCTGAAAATCTCAAACACTCCAAACAGACAGTAAAAATGGCACACCAAGTTTCCTGAAGACTTCTTGATGAGAACAGAGTTACGCGAGTCTATTAAAGTACACACACAGAGATGAAAGGCTGGAGCGAAAAATATTAAAAGAAACATTGTTTGAGACTCATGCTTGGAGAACTCTTAATGGAAACCGCGAAAGCAAACTACAAAGTAGGGTTTTGAAGACCTGGGAATCAGATCTAGTTAATTTAGGGGGTTGGATAGAGGGAAGGGATGGATATGCTTGGTGATGTAGAAGGTACAATTCTGAAGTGGGTCACATATTCCCCAACTCCGACTTGAAAACAGTGGATGTGAGTGTGTCTGTGCATGTTTGCACAAAATACAAGTCAAACACCCGTTGACAGAGCCCAGATGTTGTGGCAGGTGAGAAGAGACTGCACCGTGTTCTCAAGGTTTTTATTTTTTCACTTTCATTTTTCTTTGATCTAAGCTTCATCTTGTCCGCCCGATCCCTTCGTGGTTTTGTCAATTTACTTTGTCTGTTTTCGCCATACTTTTCTCTTGCTCAAGGTAAACATAAATTGTTTTTAACAATACTGTGGAATTATTAAAGAAAAGTTGAAAAGAAAAGTTTGGTTTTGAAGTGAAGCCGTGTGGAGATGTTTGTGCTTTACCTGCAGCTGACAGCAGTTGGAGGAATCTCGCTTTGGAAAACGAGGGGAATGGAGCGAGTCAGTTGTAAAACTTAGCTCGTCTTCTTTCCTCAAACAGCTCTTGAATTTTTTTTTTATTTTTCACTTACCTGTCACCAGTACCTGCATTGCTAACTAGAAACAACCAATCAGAGCTAGGAGGAGGGTCTAAGCGCTGTCAATCACAACCTTGGGCTTGATAAGAGTCTGTCGTGAACGTTCAGGATAGTTAGTTTGACGGATAAACGGTTTTCCTGTAACGGTCGGTTGTTTCTCCACCATTAACACATTGAGCAGCGAGTGTATGAGATTGATTGACATCGCTAAGACCCTCCTCCTGGCTCTGATTGGTTGTTTTTTGGTCAGGAGGGGAGCATTTCTTCAGACGGCAACAATAGCTCAGGGAGTGGGTGGAAAATCTTTTCACAGATTATCTCTCATACCATACTGTCACAAAATGTTGACACTTTTAAAATAAAAAAAATATATATATATTTTTATGAAAGTTGCATACTGCAGCTTTTAAAAACATTGTTTCATACTCAAAATTACCTTCCTCTAATATTAAAATTATTTTGAGATCTGAGAAAAGTAATTGTGTCATAAAGGTGAAAACGAGAAATCTGTAAGGGGGCAAGTACTTCTTCACAGTTCTGTAACTAAATCAATGTCTCCAACACTACAAAGTGCTGCAAGTAATCAAGCAAAATCATCACCATGACTACCGATGTTTCAGCACCACCTGGCGTAATTACCAGTGACAAATTAAAACAAATTAAAGCGTTTAGTTAACTTCTAACAGTTTAGGGCAGTATTGGGTAAAAACAGAAACTTTATAACAAACATTCTTCACTGCATTGGGGTAACACTGTGAGAACAAATCACGACGTCATATTGATGTCGCGTTTCAACTTTCTCATAAGCGTTAAAGATGTTAAATGCACAAAAAACTTAAAATTAAATCAAACCCATTAACACATGAAATACAGCCTAACTCCTGCAGACATTGTTTTTATGATATGTTTTACATAAATGATAGACGCAAAATGTCCTTAAACACCCCACAGCATCTTGTACAGCATTGTGTAGTCGATGTCCAGTCTGAGATAAAACGGTTAATAAGCTTTGGAAGCTTAATGAATTTTAAATCTCTGTCCAATAGTGCCAAACTTGCAATGCTGTTTTGTACAGATTCAATTTTCCACCTCGACAACCAGCCAATTAGCATCGTTCCAGTGACAGTTTAGGCAGGTGCCGGTTTTACATTTGCTATGTTTCCATGCTGCATTCTGCCTAGCTGATTTGTACATGAACGCATCCGCCGATTTACCACATAAGCCTTGTTTATTTCGACTTGAAAACTGTCTCGGAGAAATGCATCAATTTCTATCAAAGCGTGCTTACTGGGATTCTTCTTTCAATCTCTTTTTCTTTTTATCTCTCTTTGTTTTTAGTTTTGCAGTCCTACTATTTGTGCTTGTACTTTAATATCAGGCAGCATAGCGTGTCAGCGGCAGCAGTCCCCAGTGTTGTGTTATCACTTTCTCTTGCCTGCTGTACTTCATATGAACTGCTCAGAGGGTAACGGTGGTCGGGAGTCATACTGAAGGCTTCAAAACTAAAGCTTTGTACATGGACAACTTTGAACATGTTTGTGTGCACAGCTAATTATTCAGAGCAAACTGGCTGAGGATGATTAAGCAGGAGGTGGAAACCGAACCCCACTGTATGGGATGTGGAGCTGTTGAAAATAGATAACAGGACGCGCCGCAGTTAAGGGAGCAGACAACATGGACTGTGACTGGCAGAGGGGAGAAAAATGGATGAGATAGTCGCGTTAAAAAATAGGGGCTCTGGAAAGGGAACGCAACGTGTGGAGCAAAAGTGAAGGTAGTTTATATCATTATATCACATCTTAACGTTAACAGGGAGGAATTCACTGTAGTGCATATCAACTCTGCACAAATTTAATGTAGAGTTTTGTACACATTTTAAGAAAATACCCTAAGCCGCCTACCACATCTTCCCTTGTGTCGTATTCCTGGACCAACAAAAAGCTTTTGACTGAAAATAAAACAAAAGGACAAAGGTTTGTGGAACACACACAGTAACATTAATAATGTGTAGCAAGACAAGGCAACTTTATTTATATAGCACCTTTCAGTCAAAGACAATTCAAAGTGCTTGTACAAAAAATGAAAAACAATCTACAACAAGATAGTAATATTAAAAAAAAAAATCAAGCAGATTAAAAATAGACAAAGTAAAAATTTTAATTTTAAATATAGTGAATGAATAGAATTAAAAAAATTTAAGAATAGTTAACTTCAAATAAGAAGGTTTTTTTGTAGTCTGAGTTTTTAATATGAAGTGCTCAAGGAGATTTTAAATTCTATTCTTTGAGCAACAGGCAGCCAGGGCAGCGGTCTTAGCACCGGACTGATGTGCTGATCTCTTTTTGTTTTAGTAAGGACTATTGCAGCGGCATTCTGGAGAAGCTGGAGCTGCCTTATTGCTTTTTTTTTGATAATCCAGTAAAAATGGCGTAGCAGTAATCGAGTCTACTAAAAACAAAGGCATGAACTAATTTTCAGAATCTTGTGGGGACATGAGTTGTCGAATTTTAGCAATATTTTTTAGATGGTAGTATGATGTTTTTATGATGGATTTGATGTGGTTATTAAAATTCAGATCAGGATCCATGATCACCCCCGGATGCTTGGCATGGAAGGAACTAGCCTGACCATTGCTTATGTTATTCCACTCAATTCAAGTCTCTCTTCACAGACGATCTGGGCTTCCTCCCATTGACCCAGATTTCTTCGGTAGAGTTTATACCTGGCCAATCAGTGAATGGAAACAGAAGTTGTGAGCGAGTACATTGATTTTCAGCATTGTTTTAGAATTGCAGTCTGGATGTAGTTTTAGCATACCCACCTTATTAGAGTGAGGATTATGGTATTTTGTATAGGTTTTTCTATACAAAACACCGCATCATGACAGAAGAACCCAGCCAAGAGTTTGGATGAGACATGCGATCCGGGTGTGAGACGATCACTCTTTTGAGTACTTTCAGCGGCTCAGAAGACGGAGCAGCGGATCCATCCCAGAAGGAGGAGGTTTCTCGCCTGCCATACTGGGGTTCCAACCTGGTGATTGCCCCCCATCTCCGGGACAGGGTCTCGCCGGTTTCATACCCTTTAGTTACACAGGGAATTGAAGCAAAATGGTTATGCAAAAATCAGCAAATCTTTAAGGACGAACATCTATAAGAAACATAACACTGTCTTGAGAATGACTGACGTTAACACCAGTCAGGATGAGTTAAATCAGGGAACGTTGACGTTACTCATTAATGGCCACAAAATTACAAACCCAAGCAAAATTACGATTGTTTTCGGGATGACGTCATTGCAGATGTATGTGTTAAGTAAATGTTTATGTTTTAGAAATGTGTTCGCTGGCTGAACTCTGTGCAAAAACTATATGAAATATTGGTGTGGAACGGTATTCTTGGATTAAAAAAAAAAACTGCTATCAACATGAGAAAACTTTGTGAATTAAATTTCTTTAATTGCTTTCTTACCACACAGAAATGGAAAGTAAATATTCTTTAGGTAAACAAACCTCAGAAACATTGCTCCATTGTTTTTGTCAAGCTCTGCCTGACTATCCTGGTTGCAATAAGCAATGCAGTTACTTATGATGCTGTATCACCTCACAGTTATTAATCAGCAATCCCGCACATATTAATAGCATAAGCCCGTATTGCATTTGCAAATATTTTAACTGTGTAAATAGGCTTTTATGGTTTCCGAAAATAATATATGCATGTGAATGTGGGGTTTACAAGGCACTACTGTTGTGCATATTGGAGTAAGTGTGGTGAAGTGTGTCTTGTTTTAAAAGGGATGATTTGTAGACCCATAACCATAATTCATCTACCATAAGATTTAAGCAGAGAGACAGAGTCATTTCAAAGACAATTAGAAAGAAAATAGGAATGTGCCCTGCTGCGTGAGTTCATCCTAGTTACTGTGTTATTGTCTCCCTTATGTTGCATATGAACTGCAATATGAGCAAATGTCTGTGTGTGAATGGATGTTGAGCCATGAAAGCCATAACTCACTCCTTTGGTGGTGACTTTCTAGTTCCTAATCATCTGCTTTTAACTTTGAACAATCTCATTTCACTTGCAAGGAAACATAAAGCATCTAAGTTTTGCAATCGAGATGCTCACCCCCCCCTCCCCCCACACACACACACACATACAGACTAGTCTAATACCTTGCAATTATTCTACTAACTGTGTAGTTAAATCAATTAGTTCCTATAGAGATTATGGAGCCTTATTGGACACAACAACACAGTCAGATGACGCCCAATGCTTTATCTTTTGTTTCTTTTTTACCATCTACATGCCTTGAATCATTTACACTTCTCTAAGAACTGGCTTGCTGTTACATAAATGTGCATTACAGCCTCGAATAAACAAGTGACAAGCAGAGAGTGTTGAGAGTTAACGGACATCTGTGTGTGTGCAAGATTCGCTCTGCAGTTTGTCAGGTAGCAGGATGGTGAACATCACTGAGCTACTAACTTTGTCATGTAATTATTTTGAGTGTGTATACTTCTGTACAAACTCGTGCTTATGTGGAGGTGCAAACGTGCGGTCTAGTTACACAGCACCTTCATGACCAACATTTAGAATGACCTGCTTACAGACAGGAAAAAAATCAGCTAGCGGGGTTTTAGCCGAAGTTGAACAAGCAGCATTCCACGTCTATGCACCACAAGTCTAGAACAAACTTCAAGAAAAACGCAAAGATGCTAAAACACAGAGTTTCTTTAAACCAAGGCTTACCACCCACATGTTTAGAGTTACTTTGATTAGTTGTAAGTGGAATATTGATTAACATATTTGTTTTGCGTGATTTGATGATGGCATTTGACAAAATGTAGAGTTTGTCATGATTTGCGTTTTGACGGCCACAAAAGCAGGAAGGCAGAGACATCAAGTAAATGAAGAATGTTTAATGAAACAAAATGATGGACACGCTTAACAAAGTGAAAGGGAGCACAAGGAGCCAGAGCAGAACAAAAAACATAAATCAAACAGGCCAGACAGTGTTAACAGAAGCAGACCCAACCAGAAAGTGTTTCATAAAAACGTTTAAACGCTGTCTTCTTTTAAAGTCAAACGTAAAAGACTTTCTATATTAACGTTGTTTGATGCCAATAAATAATTTTCTATGGTTTGTGTTACAGCTAGAGGGACTGATGCGAAGTCAGTACCTCAATGCAAGTGGCCGGATTTCCTTAACAGCCAAAACAGTCTCTTTCAAAATACAGTTGTGGAAGGGGTACACAACATTTGTAAATTAATACCTTGACTCTTACTATTACTTGTATTATTAATTTATTTTTGATATGATTTGAGTTCCAACAACAAAGAAATTTTGCTACAGAAACACGGCAAAGGGAAGTGAAAGGAGGCTCGCAAATTGTGTAAACGTTATGTTACTGTATAGCATGTCTATAGTCATGCTAGCCTCAAACTGTGGCACTCGCTGTCCCGCCTATGCTTTGCTATAGTATAAATGACCTTTGGATTTTAATTAAAGCCTGGTTTTTCTGTGTACTTTAGAATCCTTCTAATTCAACAGTAATCAATGCAGTGTCACTATAATAAAACCTTATCACCTGTCTTATAATTTTAATATAAAATAAAAGTGATTTGTAGTATTATTTGAAATGACTTACTCATCAAACAATCCATCAATGACAGTGCAGGTAATTAAATGCTACATGAAAAATAAATAAACAAAAAAGTTGTGAATGATGAACTCTGTTTAACAGAGAGACACGCTTTTGTAATTAACCAATGAGAAGTGCGTCGATGCAGAGGTAAAGAAAGAAGGGGTGTGGAAAATGAAATTAGCATGTGAGAGTGTGCATATGTCTTAAAAGTGTTTGAGAGTCATGCATGGCTTGATGTACTCATCTGGTTTTAAATGGACAGGTGCATCATTATGTGCTTGAGAAACTTGGTTATAGGTTCCTTCCTCTCCTGGACACAATTCCCTCCAGTCCCACACATGCAAATCTGGGGCAGAGGAAAGAACTATAATTTTATTACAAAATGATGAGCACTGACTTGTAAATATGCCACAGAGTGAAAAATGAGTCCTGGAGGTGTTCAGGAGCGCACCGCTCGCTAAGAATTGTTGAGGAAATTATGTAAAATGGAAGTTTAAAACAAGCCCGTCAGTGTTTTGTTTTTCCGGCTGCAAATGGTAAGCTTGTTTTTTTATATACATAAATTCATTGTGAAGCCACTGATCAACTTCGAAAACTCTGCCTATTCCCTTTTCATCAGGTCCACTCTGTATATATTCAATCTTGTTTTATGAATAGTCAAGTCAAGCGGAGAGAAAAAGTCTGTTATGGCAGAGCATCCTGTGGTCTACCCTCAGAACTAAGTGGAAGTTAAAATCTGCAGGGTTTGTTATATGATGATAATGAGTATTATTTAGATTATTTCAGATTATGTTTTATGTGAAGTAGTTCAATACACTATTCTCTCATGTCTCTGTGAGCTGAGCTACTTTAGCTGTTTGTAGCTACGTCCTTGTACTTGGTGTCATTTTGTCAGTACTGTTTAGAATGGTATCTGACTACCAACATTAATACTGTAAAAATTAAATGCTTTAATGGAATCTTTTATGCTTGGGTTTTGTTTTACTGCATTTACAAAATTACATTACACCAAGTCAATGACCAATTGACATCTTAGTTGAACTCTAGTTCGTTTGCCTAGAAACTCAGTTTTTTTTGGGGGGACGCGTCAACGCGTAAACGAACTTTGATCCACTTTCAAACCTGCATATTGCTTCAGTTCAAGTGAACTCTGGTGCGGTTCAAATGCATATGCGAATGCTAAAAGCTGGAAGTGGACTAAAGCACAGGACATTCTGGGTAAATGCATCCAAAAGAAATGTATGTGTCTAGTGCTATTTGTAGAAATGGCAAGTGGTCTTTTACCGAAGACAAAAGAGAAATCCTACGACCGTTAAAATATAATGCTATTCTGTTTTAACTACAATTCCTGAAGGAGGAAGCCGCGCTTTGTGTCTTCTTTGGAGGTTTCTGTGTCGTTTTCTTCTGTGTTTCTTGGTGCAGCGCCACCACACGGCGCCGCACGCGTGTGGCACATTCACCTCACGCCAGAGGTGAACAGGTTTTTGAAAGGGTTTGGATCATTGGACACAGTCCAGTATGAAGGAGAACCACATCAGCTGAAAATGCAATAAATGTTGCAAATTTTTATCCCTAATCAAACTGAGCGTACTGGAAAGTATTGGGTATAAAATTACCCTAAAATAATTTCTCTTTAAAAATCAATGTTCTTCTTTATTTTTTGTTGTAAAATGCCAAGGTTATAACTATAAAATTTTTGGTTTAATTTATTTGATCTTAGGTGGAGGCGGTCAGAGAAAAACTTGGCTTGGATACAGAGGATTGTAATCTTTACAAATCCTCTGTAACAACTTTGCTCTTCATCAAATAATGGAAAAATAGTTCTCTTCTTGGTGCTTCTCCAGGAGAACATGGACACAGACTCACTTCCTTTAGATGCTTAAGAATTTTCCAGGATGCCTCGTGTGGCATGCAACACAACCATGCCACTACAAATGCTGACACAAGCTAACACAAAAATGGCTCGATGTGTTCCAGTTCGGTTTCAATTTTAATGCGGCCGATGCTAACATGAACAGAAGACACACTTCAAATGTACAAATGCAGGCTTTGTTCAAGATCCCCTTTAGGAGTGTATGAGCAGCTGAATGCAATATATATATATATATATATATATATATATATTAAAGTTTTATTTACTGCATGCATCTTTTCTGCTGTTTAAGAAGAAAAGAGACACTCCATGCATTACAGCATGGGCCCATGACGATATTTGCATTTTCTAGAAGCCAAGCATCTGGGCTTTGTGCATACGCAGAGCTTCTATTTTTAACCGTCGGCTTATTATGAGCCTGGGGTCTCCTCTCGTGTTGTTTCATCAGAAATTAAAAAGGTGGGAAACCATTGGATGTGAATGTACCCACATGCACAGGTGCTAGTGTGAAAAACAGCTTTTTTGCAGTGTTATTACTCATGCCTGACTTAATATACATTGTCCTCTAAGTCAGCAGGGTGCACAGTATAGGTGTACATCTCGACGTGGGTGGGTGTAATCATATGTGGAAAAGTACTAATACAAGCTGTTCTACACATCTTCAGTATGCTAATCTTTTTGTGTGTGTGTGTTTCACGGTGGTCTACTTGACCTCCTCTCCACCTCTTTCCTAGTCCTTCTGCCTTCAATACCATCAGCATACTTCACACTGCTGCTGCCTGCCCACACACTGGTGCTTATACAGGAAACGAGGCACGCACACAACAATGCACCGACAACGAAGGGCAGCTTCTCCCCACCGAACACATTACCCTCGGTGATCCGACAATATTTAGACCAACTGCTGGAATGACTGCTGTCTACCTGATCACCCACAAGCAGGAGCGAGGCATAAAGACAGAGACAGCACAGGTGGACAGCGAGGAATGTAAAAGAGAAGGAAAAAAAAAGATAGGTTAATGTGATGTGAGAGGAGAAACGGGGTAAAGAATGTGTAGTGTTTAAAATTGTTTCAAAGCCGCATTGGTCGTAACGTCGCTGCACACACAGAGTTTGGAAAACACGCTGCTCTGCTGAAAGTGAATTTTTACAATCATAAAAACGGCCCAGTCCACACGTAGCCCAATAAAAAGATGAATAGGTTTTTATGCTATTTGGCTTTTCATCCATATGTAAACTTAATTTAATATCACAAAAAATTATTATTAATAAAAACTCCTACCGACGTGACAATTTGAGAATTCTCCTTATTTGCATTTGCGTGTGGACATTGGAAACCGAAGAGTTAGAGTCCCTCGCACTGTAGTCTGCCACGTGACCGTTGTTAGGTACTAATGTTTGGTTCAAATGCTTTTTGCTTATTTGATTTTTACAAAACCAATTTCTCCAATACATTGAGTTGTAAGGGAGAAAGAGCGCACATGGACTTGCTTTGACAAGATTCCCAGTCAACATTGACTTGTGTGTTTTATTAACTTTATTCTCTTAACATGCATAGGCGTAAATCCTGGGGGTGTCCGGACCCCCCAACCTTGGAAAAGTCTAGAATTGTTCCCCCGCCCCCAAAAAATAGTCATTGCAGAAACATTTGCATTTAAACAATATCAATATGAAAAGGCAAAAGAAACAAATAATGAAATAAATCTGCCATTCATCTAAGAAAAAAATAAGAATGAATTTTTTACCATTGTTAGAAAAATGTTTCAGTCCAAAGTGTAGTCGGGGCACAGGCTGGTCAGAGCCACTGAAGTGAGGAGCTAACTGTTAGCTGTGGCTCTAAACAGACTGTTAAGTTATGCCTTTATTTCTCACTGTCTTCAACATGGAGCCTTTTAAACCACAAAATAAAATCTGAATATTTTTCTGT
>CAEGAE010093742.1:0-44842 GCA_903067095.1 Girardinus metallicus | reverse complement strand
TATATATATATATATATATATATATATATAAAATCAGGACTTCTTTCTTCCACCTATGTAACATGCTGCACTAATCATCTTGTGATAGGAAACATTCAGCGCAGGTATTACAGTCACTGAAAGCCAATGAGCGTAGCTGTGCTGCGCTCCATTAAACCAAAGCTAGGCACAGGAAGATAAATGAGACAAGGCAACACACACTGTGCACAGATTTCCCCTGATATTGCGCACCTTCATCATCATCACTGCTGGGGCATTTTGAAGACAATAAAAGAGAGGAGCCTGAGACGGAAAAAGGTGAAGGAAAGGAAACTGCCGTGGAGGGGATATAAGTTAGAGGTGAGAGAAAGAATTGGGAGAAGAGGCAGAAGGACGAAGTGTTGTGAGACGAAAAAGCAATGACAGGAGAAAAAAAAAAAAAACAGTGAGTGAAAGCTGAGGCAAGATTCACATCTCCCAGGATACCCACATCTTTTTATAGACCTTAAAATGATTGAGCGCGACTGAGAGGTGGCATGGCAACAGAGTTCTGCTTGGTGGTTGTACGCTGATAAACTCTTTGTGTACGACACTGAGGCTCAGGGCCAAAACACACAGTCATGTTTACTTTAATTAAACATAAAAACTTTAAGACTCCTCCAGTCCATATGTCAATAGTCATTGGAAAAAGGAAGCTTCCATGACTTGCAAAATAGTCATGGGGAAAACTTTAATTTTTTGTAATTATTTGTATGTTTGAGTTTGTTTTCATGGGAAAGAAAAACTATGGCACAATCCACAAGATTAGGTGTATCCAAAGGTGTTTTGTTTAGGCGGTGCATCCACATGGATCAACAGTTTTGGGAGATCAGACATGATCATTTTTGAAAATGGCGGCTGGAGTGACTAAATTTCAAAACTCAGGTTTCATGTTTCAGTGTGTACAAACGGGCCATGTTTTCGAAACAATGACGTCGTAGCTCCATATGTTCTTCCTCACTTTCACGAACAACAAACTTGGTGACGTTCTGTGTTTTTTTTAACATCATTCTGAAGCAGATTTGGAGATGCACCGATTGGCCTCACATACCTATTACAAAGCTTTCTGTGGTGCTGCATTCTGTTGTGTAGATGCACCTTTTTTTTAAATCATTTGTGAAAATTTATCGTGTTTATCTCTGTGTGGACATGGGTTAAGTAGGCCCTACAAAACAGTGATTGGTAGATATTTGGTATGAGGGGTTTAGAATAATGCACTACGTATAGTTTTATCATTTTTGTTAAAGTTTGGAAAATACTTATAGGTGGTAAAACCTGTGGTAAAGAGTCACTGTATCTCGTAAAAAAAGACTACAGTCAGCTTGCTAACAAGGTCAGACAGGCTGAGGCTGCCGAATGTTTTCTGGGCATCACAAGACAGCGATGAGCTTCACAGAATGTAAAGGCTGCTGGAAAGAGTTGAACTCAAGGTTAAAATATCTTTTTAGTTAGTGATTTTATTAACAGGCTTTTTTTAAGCAATCAACAAAAGCTAACCTCCACTCTCCCAACCAATCACTACTGAACTGCTTTCATACAACACAAAATGATATGTAGGTCATTTATATTATCTTATTTTAACAGCCTACTAGTCAAATATAAACATTTGAACTTCAATTTTATATTGTCACATCAATATAAATTAATTATTGTAATGTAATTTGGTTTATATTTTTTCAATTAAGTGTAAACCTGAAAAAAGTTTGATGTATTTTCTTACTTTGGCCAGAAAAAAGAAGCAAATGATCAAAGTATATTTTCTTTAGACTAGTACTCAGACGACATGCATAAATAGAGTAAAATAAGAAAACCATATATATTTTATAATGGGAACTTGAAAGACTATCATTTATATTTCCTTTCATCTGTCACATACTATAAATTATATCCCTGTGTCTGATCTTTGGTTCAAAGATTCAAATAATGAGATGGTTCAGGCTGCACTAAACAGGTTCTATTCTCTCCTGCTGTCATCTCTTGGGGCAGTAGCAGCAGTATTAGTTACTTTAAAAAGCTCAACAACTTGAAACAGAAGGCAGGTTCTACTATGTGTAAAGTTGGACACAAAACTTTAGGCAAAGAATACACCGATGGATATGTAAATGCGGAGATAAAGGTAAGCCAGAAAGCTACATCTGCAGAGCCTCTGAACAAGGAGAGTATATCTAGAAATTAGCATAAAGGGTTTCTTTAAACGTGGCATAATATAGCTGGGTGTTGTGACAGTTTACCGAAAACGACGACAAAGCTGTAGAACGAAAAATGTAAATAAATTTTGAAGAATATTCATAACTACTTAAAGCTCTTGGTTGTGTATCTCTACACACTAGGGACATATATTTCTCAAAATGCTTTCAGGGGGCTTGGGGGTGCAAAACCCCCCCCCTGATCAGTTCATGAAGAACAACATACCAACATTAGCAGCTGACAAGTAAGAAGGGAATGTCACTGCTGTTTAATATCAGCAGAGCCTGTGCCAAACTGATCCCTGTCACTCCGTCCCTGTTTGCCTCACCACACAGCCTTCTGAGCAACAGCCTGGTGAGCTGAGACACTGCACGCTCGCTTAGAGCTGGGCAGAGATGACATATTAAGACCTTTCATGACGGCCAAAAGGTCCACGCAGCTACTGGTGAGTCAGGCAGACTAATAAGCACCCGGGCTAGCTTTTATGAGATGAAGGCACCAAAAGCTGGAGTAAAAGCCCCTATCAAAAGAAAGCGTTCTGGAAAAAACAACTGTTACAGATCAGAAAGGGACCCGCTTTTGTGTTTGTGAATAGGCAGCTGATGCTTGGATGTAAGTTATGTGTGTAATTTACCACTTACTTTCATTACTGTGCATGACAAACATTTCATTTAAAAGTTGTTAGCTTTAGCCAGTCATTTTGACATCCACTCTTTATGAACAGCAGCAAAACACCCAGTGTCTTTTCACAGCTTTTCCCAGAACTTAATTCACCGGTTTCTAAACCCTCATTTCTTCTCTAATTACTAGATGAGCACAATGCCAATGTCACACGGATGCTTCTCTGCGAGTTCACTTTCTCCTTCATTTAGACAATTTCAAAAAGACAAGACAAACAAGTATGCTGGTCAAGAAAACAGTACAGCTCATACTGTTTTACAGGGTTTCAAGACATTTTTTTCTGTAAAAACATGACAGCTTTTCAGACACATCTTTAGTATTATTTTATAAAGCAAAGAATCTGAAACTTGACTATATCTTTGTAGCAGATGTTAAATACAGAACTTGCCAAAACCTCAAGACAACGGAAAAGGATGGCTAGCTGATAGGATACTATTTGATATCACAGTCATCCAGGTACGTGACACAGCAGGCAGATGGATGGATAATTTACAGTCATGTTTTGGGGACAGTGGGAGGAAGCTGGAGTATCCAGAGAGAATCCACACATGTGGTGGGAAGATGCAAACTCCATGTAGAAAGACACCAGGTTTGAATTCTAATTCAAAACCTTCTTGCTGCAAGGCAACAGTGCTACTTACTGTACCATTGTGCAGCCCCAAGTATGGATGGTTGGATGGACAATAAATCTTTTTTAACTCAAAAAAGACAGCCAGAATTTTGCTCAGGTATTTCATAGTAGTATGATGTATTTCATTCATACATCAAAGACAGCGAGAAAAAAAAGATATTAACATGAAAACGATTTCTAATACCAGGTTTTCACCTGATTTAAGGCTAAAAAATATATACCTGACCGATGAAGACTTTGAAGATTTGACATCTGAGCCGAGTACAGGAAACAAAGTCAAACAAAGTTATTCAAAGCAAAGTAAGGATGCCTTTGCTTCTAAAAAAAAAAAACCCTAAACAAATAAATAAATCTAAAAGAACCTCTGGAATGGTAAAATCTATTTACCGACTGAAATTCACACTGATGTTTACACTTTGTACAAATTATAAAATAGAGACTTTTGCGATTGCTAAGTTATCCAACGCTACTTTGTAAACTTTAACTAGTTTGGGGACTTCTTCTATTTTCCCAAGTTTAAGTAAAAATGGAAAACTCCACAAATATGGTAAACAGTCATTATAAGAAAAAGTTTTACAAGTAGTAAGCTGCATAAAGTAAATAAAAAGAATTCAAAAGGACATAGAGCTTCAAAGACATCAGTGCAGAAAGAGTGAAGCAGACATGGGTATTTCTGTATGAATCATACTTTCCTGTGAAGAAAAAAGGGTTCACCACCACAAAATAGCACATCTTCTCAAGAGTTTCATTCTACCAGAGATGTGAAGCCTAAAGCTGACCTATTTTCCAGGAACTAAGACAGGGACAGCAATCAAAAATATAATTATTTCCCCCTGCAGCCAACAATAGGAAGCGACAGACATACCTCTTGTATATGTACTTAATTCCTTGGTGAACCATAAACCAGGAAACTATGATTTCATGAATATTAAAGTGACCCACAGTTTAGAGCTTAACAGCGAAGCAAGAGCAATAAAAGATGCAAAACAAAGCTTACAGGGCAGCATTTTTAAATCCCAAGTTGTTACAGATAAAAAGACAACCAAGAGTTTAATAAACCATGATTTAGGACAGTCGAGCTGCTGAGTTTCATTGTAAAACGTTTCAAAGTGTGTTTTGTTAAAAAGCTCAGCTTTGGTCATAAGTGTACATACACTCATTGTGGACATTGATGTCATGAGTTTGAGATTTTGAGCTGTTTATTAAACAATGTTTTGATTATACACCTCAACACTTTACAGGGTTTTTAAAAAAAAATCTGAATGCTGGAATCCAAACAAACACCACCACTGATGTCCCTTAGCAAGTTTCAGAAAAAGCACAAACATTTTTTTAGATCCAAGTCATTCCAGAGATTTGAGGAAGCTTGATCAAGAAAGAAATTGCACATGATCAACCACGTGCTTATCCAGATCTGCAGTAATAACTGCAATAACTAAAGGTCTTGTGTTATACCATGAAGTTAGATCTAAACTTCATAGGGAGGCATCTTTTTTCTATTCTAGTGTTCTAAGTTTGATTGATTGATAAAAAAATATCAATCGCATTCATTTCTAATTTAAACCATGTGGATTAGAGCTTTTCTAATTAACTCTGTAACTTACTGGTGAAGTTGCATGGTGTATAATCATTCAGTTCTGGTAAAAATTCAGTTGAAATAAGCCACTTAGAGCCCAAAAAAATAAAATAAATGCAATTCATGCCCATATGTAAACTTCTGAGTGGAGGTTTACAACCAGGAAATGGATCGGTGAGACCTTTCAGACATTTCAGCTGCCTTCAAACATTTTCTGAAAGTTTGCTTCACCACATTTCTTTGCCATTATCTTATATAAGTAGTTAACGCAATTTACCTAATTTCAGTCAAAGCCATCAGACATTCCAAACAAAGCACTTACCAGTTTTTTAGAAATTAAATTTTCACTTGTGAGCTTCCAATTTGCCTCCATTTGTAATAAAAGCACTTTAGTGAGGTTTTTGAAATAAAAGCATTTATGCTTCCCATTAATAGCAGAGGGTTTTCACACAGGAAAAGACACAATGTGATACATGCAAAGGCTTTGGTTGCTCAATCTCTGAAGCAATATTCTTAAAAATAAAACAGAGATCTACTAAAGACATTTCAGCTCCTGGGACATAGTGTAGATATTTCTTAAGCATATTGGTGTAAATTAGGGCTTAATTATGCCAAGAATTGGACGTGCATCATCATGGTTCTCCTGCTCCTCACCTACGTTTTGCTGCCTGTAGGCCAGGTAGTCCTCTGCTCAGTACAGGTGACACCGTAATAATAAACACAGAATGAATCATCTTTTCAAAGTAAACAACTCGTGACAAGGCGATCATGCCCGTTTTTCTTGAACTACGACATCCAAGAGAAAACACTGAAGCAAACAAAAGAAAGAAAACAACAGAGAGTGTCTCTGACAGCTTTAGTCTCACCTGCCAGGCTATGAGGTCTTTCAGTTTTTCTATCTTCTCATGGTCCTCTGGGTGCTCCTGCATGTACTTGTCATTAAAGAAGGCCTGAGAAAGGGGAAGAGAGACTCTGTTAAGAAGGCAAGGAAAGATTCAGAGGGAGGCTGAGATGTCTGAAAGTTTATGATGTATATAGAAACAGAAGGGAATAAAATCTGACTAGACAAGGCAAGCACTGCTAAAATGAAAGTGAAGTAAATTTAATCTAGATTTCAGTCTGTTCTCTGCCACCTGCAATATTTCACGGAAATAAAAGAGTGACCAGAGGGCAAGGAATTCCCATTGCTCTGCTTTAGACTCAAACAATGACTTTCATGAGACCAGTATGAATCTATCACAGGTAAGGATGAGCACTGGAGAACAAATAAGTTATCTGTAAGTTTTTCTATCAAAGGTAGCCCAAAAAGAATGACTGTTTGTCACACAGGTCACTCATATGAAATGAGATTTTGAAAACCAAAAATGTTGAGTTATTTCAAGGAAAGTAACAATCTTCAAAGACAGTAATTGTAGGAGAATAACAATAATGAGGATTTCACAAGTGCAAGAAAATGAGAAAATTGATAAGATCAAGAAAGTTTTAAACACATGTAAGGTGGTCTTTCCACCAAACTGGCTCCAGTGCTTCACCAGAACTAGTACTTACTTCGCACCAATTTGTTGCTGAATCTGAGGCAAGGAGAACTGCTTTCATAAGCGCTTAAGGAGGCATTAACGTTAAATCCCAACACAGTCTAGCGGCTTAAACAACAAAGATCCAACAAAGACCCAAATTGTTCTGTAAACTTTTAAGAGAAAAAACAGAATGTTAATCTTTTTCTTGTGGTTTAAAGTTTTTTACGGTCTAAAATGAAGTTTCTAATTGCTTTGGAAAATAATTTATGAGAGATACTAGCTGCTTGCCTGTAGCACCCTCTATTGTTCGATGTGCCCTGATTTTGTAAATGCCCCATAAATTCAAATCCTAAAGAAATATGCAAAGTTTTACTCTGAAAGATCCCTCCAAAATGAGGAGTCACATAACAATACTGCAAATGCTGTATTGACTCAAAACCACTAAAATTTTGTAAAATTACTTTCATTGAAAAAAATTCTCCTGATATTCTCAGCTTATTTATTTATTATGCTTTTTTGCAAAGTCCCTCTTGAAAAACAGATTGTATATCTCAACAAAGTATTTACCTTATTAACAAATGGTTATTATTCAAATAATAGGCATTTACACTTGAGTTAGGCAGTTATATTTGAAAATATAAAACAATACTAAACAGTTTTAGAGTCACAATGTGATGACAAGTGTGTACAATGTCCTGGTAACAATCCAATAAAAAAATAAAACTGAGTAATTAATACAAATATTGCTGTTTAACATTCTGAAAGCAGCAAGGAAACAAACTTCAAAACTGACCAAAAACTGCAGCATCTCCAATGTTCAGGTTAGCTTAATTCAAATGTTTTACAACTTTTAGTTTGCTCACTGCAAGAAAAAACAAAAAACAAACTCACTGAGCATTTATGATGAGGAGTTGGATTAATCCTGAAAAAACACAAACTCACTGTCTCTAAAATCATGTGATTGATTTAAATTTCAAATGAATTTATATAAAGGCCGTGTCTCCATTTATAAACACTATTGTCTTTTGGAATAACCAGCTTTTCCTTATAAATCTTGCTTAAGTAGTGTTGGTAAATCTGTGCTGCTTATAATGATAAGGAATCCCAAAGGTCTTCTGGACTAGTATGCTAAATAAAAATAACCCAAGACACAAAGAATAAGGAAAAAATAATGACTGTAGATGACAACAAAATAAGGGAGCAGAAAATCAAATTATTAGCTACCTTCTCATAGTTAGCAAATCCTCCCATGACAGCAGGGTCCACAATCCCATTCAACAACATGGAGAGAGGATTGATGGGAAGGTTGGGATCACTGAGATGCCTTTGCACCATGCTGCTGATCTTCTCATTGGCCAGCTGCATCGTTTCCAAGGCATTCTCCAGAGGGCTGATCTCCTCCTGTGCAGCAGAGCATGTAAACAGGGAGATCAGGAATTATAAGCACATATTTACCCTTTTTGGATTATATACACAACTAAACAATTTACTGTTACTCTGTGATACCTGTCACATTTTCTGTGTTCAGAAAATGTGACAGGTATCAGCATAAATCAAGTTATTCATTCAGAGTACAGAAACAAATTCTGTTTTTTTGCACTCATAAATTATTTCATAAATCTTGCTAGTGCTGAAAAAATAATTGAGCTAACATGGTTGCAAAAGCCAAGAAAAAAAAAAGAAGGAATATTTAGAAGACCTGCTGCTATAAATCCCTCACAGCGTGAAAGCAAATTCCAGCTAAAATATATGTAGAGCCGTGTAAGAACAATCCCAGTAAAATAAAAATAAATAAATACCTCCCTCTAAGTACGGGTTTAGAGGACAGATGAGGTGCTTGTTGAACAAATGTCAGATTTGTCAGCCAAGGCAAGCAAAGACAAATCTCCAATCTGCGCTGTTATGTCTCAGGTCACCATGATAAAAAGAAGTGTCAGATGGAGGGATTAGGCCTGGTGAATCTCAGCCTCGTCATTAAGCTTTAAATAGAAGAGTCTGACTTTGGGGACCCGGCCTATCCCCAGCTCATATGGGGGGCAAGCTGCTACATACAGCAGGTTTCAGGCCAGCCTGAAGGAGGGGATGTCTGCTCTGAGTCATTCTGACGATGGATGAAGAGTGACACCTCAACACACGGTTCCTACAAGTTTCTCATTTGTGGAGACAAGACTCGAATTTATAGACGGATTTAGCTGCGGTCAGTTTTTCCAATATAAGAACCACCAGAACAAAGCCATCAGGTTTGGGAACTTAAACATACACAGAAAAAAAGAGAATGCATCTTCAGTTTAAATAAACTGCTTTATATGGACACAAATAATTAATGAAGCTTATCCAACTTACTTTAGCTAAATCTGTTTAACTTGATAATTTAATAAATTTAAGAAAATAACTGTTGACAAAATAACACAGTTATGTATTTAAGTTGGAACATAAATAAATAGCTACCAGAAGAAAAGTAGAGATAAAAAGAAACCTACTTATACTGAGTGTGTCTGTTTGTTTCTATGGCAGGCACTGAAAATAGAGGCAATAATAAAAGGGTAATTGACAGCAGAATACTTCCGCCAGGCTAATCAAACTAAGTAGTGGCTTTGCACTGGGACAAAGTAAGGAGATTAAAAAAATATAGATACAGTGGGTGTCTTTGCTGCAAGTGACACGGCGACCTCCTCACCAAATTATGTTGATGAACTAATTTCTCCACTCTCCAGACAACAGCTCAGCCCAAAATCTGGGACACGCAAGCAGCATTTCAAATTATCGAAAGGGAGTGAAATGAGCTAAATTTCAAAGCGTCTCTAGGCGGTTCAGCCACGGATTCCAGCCTGACCTTATTACCAAAGGATTTCCTACACAGCAATCCAGGTAATTCTACAGAAAATCAACAGAGATGGAAGGTCTGAACTGTCCTCCAGCAGTATTTATGCTGCGTGGCTGTTTTCAGTGGAAATGGGAGGCCTTGGCAAATCAATGTGCGTAAACAGAAAGCATGCCTTGTTGTAAAGTTCGAAGAGTAGTGTGCCGGTGTCCAGATGCTTGTCTATACTGCTTATATAGATTAATCATATCAGTTGCCTTCAAGCGGACCCTTATCTGATTAGGAGGCCCGCTCCACACGAAGGCTCCGTCATACTTACCGTGGAGACTGATTTGACTTCAAACCAGCGCAGGATGCCGGGAAGCTTATATGCGGTCGTGTACGTGGTCCTCTCAAGCCACATGTTCTGTTGAAAACAGAATGACAAGAGTAATTTCAGATGAAAATTAACTTGGTGCTGTTTTTGGATCAAAATATCTGTCTCTATAATATTTGAAGCAGAAAAATGTGCAACAATTTTAAAAGATTGCACTTATTTAGGACAGAAGATGCATTACAAAAACTTAGATCAAGGCTTAAGTTGTGTCAAGCAGTAAGTATAATGTTACACAAAAACTGCTGAAATTCCCTCCCAGTAAGATTTGAAGATATATTTCGTCGCTTCAGCTGGATCCTGATCTCATGAGGATTACCTACAAAATAAAATGTATAAAACCAAAAGCGATTCACTTCACTTAGAAGGATTTTTCAGAGGTGCCACTAATTGTGACAACAGTAATTTCTATTATGGAATAATATAAACTATAGCACAATCACTTTTATTATTTTTAATTTCAACTAAAAACATTTATTCAAATTGAAGGTTGATTTTACCAGTTTCTCAGCATCACATTATCCTAAAATAATAAAAGTCAGTAAAGGTGGAGGGATCTCTGTGCCTGTTTTAAAAGTTGTTCTATAAATTTATTTACAATTTAACTACCTACTGAAGTTGTTCGGCAGTAAAGTTTCAACTGCTTGCATCATCAGTCTGTAGTTGATTTTAATATTGTGACTCCATTTTACAAATACAATATCTGCTCAGCAAAATACAAATGTATTCGGAAGGTTTTCCAAATGTGCATCATGCATGTGTATCTTGATTCACTTAAGTACAACAATTGGAAAGAAAAATAAAAATAAACTTGCTGATGACTGTAAATTGCTGTTTTTCGGCTTGACTAGCCCTGACATGTAATAAGCTGGCCAAAAAGACAAATGTACAATTTTTATTTGAACAGTAAATGTCTGTCTTCCCAAAACACAAATCCTGACAGCCAGGATTTGGAAATGGCTATCAGGCTTGCGGAAATCTCAGATTTCAGGTAATAATAGCAATTAAAACTGTTTTAATTACAGATTTAAAACACTAAAGGCTATAATTACTTTAGAGCATATACAAAATAGTGACAGCTTAGGATATAATGGCCACTCTAAAAGATATGAAAATGCTCTTGGAGAGAAATTGGCAATCAGCAATCAAATTCTGACTGCTTATGCTTTAATCACAACCATCCAAATAATAAAACCTTCAAGGTGGTTTTGCTATGCCTGGCAACAATCTTATTTGTCAAACAACAAACAGAATAAATGCAGGTTAAATAAAGAAATGCTAAAAAGTACCGCAAATTCATTGTCGGGGTCCTTTTCTCCCTTCCTCACCGGCCTGGAATACTGGAATTTATGGACTTCATTTACTGTATAGAAGCTGGAGAGAGAGAAAATCTGAGCCTGAGTAAATTAAAACTGTTACTGGCAATCTATAGCTTGACTGGTACAGGTTGATTGCTTTGCTTCAGGTCAAACACAGTACAAACCCGCTCTAGGCTAGGCCTGCCAGGCACTATGGCATTAGCAAACTTGATTTACCTCCATCAGAAGGGGCTTGCCTTACCAACAGTGTACATAAATGCCTCTCAAACATCACTGGGAGGCAATAAACCTAACCTGGCTTGTCAGACATGCAGATAAGCTGCAGTCCATGCAACAGAAGCTCACGACAAGCAGGGATGAACTTTGCCTGATCAGGTTAATAGACTATTCAGTCTGAAATAAAAAAAGGGGGTTCCACAGCAGAGGTTGGAAAAGCTGGCAGGATCTTCCTCCCTTGTGGAAATGAACACAGAACTTGCATTTCATATCCGTAAACAGGTAAATTTGAATAAATTAGAGCATTATTTTAAGTTTATTTCAGTTAGCCAATCAAAAAAGAATAAAGTTAGTATACTACATAAATTTATGGAATCTATATATCTCAGTTTCTTTTTTCTATTAATTCAAATAATGTGGATGGAAAGCTAAAACCCACTTTTTTTTCCCAGAGGGCTTAATGTAAAGATATGAATAGTAAGTTGAGTGGAAGAAAAAAGTGCAGTATTAAAAATAGGTATACAGGTACTTTTAGGACTTCCTTAACACTTTTGCAGTCGATAGTCCGTCACCGACACAACCAAAATTTGCAATAATATGTCATATCAATCTGCAGCAGTTTAATTTTTTTGATTTAATGATACTATAATTTATTGAGATTTACCTGTAAATACACCACATGTTGGTTATAACAAAAACAGGTAGATTTGCTGATACTATAAAGCCATTTTAAGTAAAGCAAGAAGAAATTACCATAGAAAATTTATGAAACGTCTTTTAACAAAGTTAATTCTTATAGAGGGCACCCATTTAAACCCCAACTTTCATGGATTAGACAAGAAACAGCAGCATTAACAAAAACGGCTTCTGATATAATAAATTAATGTTGCAGATTTAAATCAGTTTGAGAACCAAATTATGACATTTACAGGTCATTAGCTGGCAGACTGGCTAAAGATGATGGAGTAGCTTGGTCCGGCACAGCAAGGTCAAAAACGGGCTGCGCTCTGCCTGCGGCTTTGACCCTTCAGCTCAAACAGCTCGGTCTCATTGCTATGCACCGCTGATCTCTTTACCGAACGGGAAAATAAATGAGAGAAAACAGAGAGAAAGGACAGAGAGGCAAGTGGTAAAAGAACAGGGAGAGCCAGAGACGTAGAGGCCAAATTGGCATCAAAAAAGAGAATGGGCAGTCGGTGTGGAACATTTCTCTGTCTGTGTCTAAACAAGACTGTCTAATCTAGGCCATTAACAGAGTCACATGTTCCAATCAGACAGAGTGAGCAAACAAGCCAACTGGCTGCTGAAAGCCCACTGCTGCAGGGCGATGATAAGATCAGTGCCCAGGTAAATTTGCCTAAAGGTTTTTCCAAGTAAACGCCTTCTTTTAATCATGTCCACTGAAGCGTTGGGTGGCATATCAAAGTGAATTTGCACAGCTGAGCACAGCAGCACTCGGCTGGCACATGGACGAGGGGGAGCGTGCGAGGTTCCCCTTGTCTGCTGTGGCCCCGGTGCTTGAAACAATGCTATTAACGATGGCAGAGAAACAATGTTGTACTTGGCACAGTGACTAATGGCAGATGGCTGGTGAAAGTTAATAGCCTCTAGAACAACAAGAAGGTCAACCAGTGTTTGTTCAACACAGACCCACATTTAAATCAAGATTTAATCACCTTCATACCGTCGCTTCTGTGCACACAGCACAAAGCAAACCCAATTCACTGCTAGCATGTCATCACAGGCTCTATGAACTGTTGGAGCGGCTGGGGAAAGTAAATTGGGCAACGACGGATTGAAGAAAACGATGTGTGACTTTGATTTACACGCTCTGTTACTGTGAAGAAGTTTGCAGTGCCCAGCTTACCTGACAATTTGTTCAGACACTGGCTTGTTTTGAAACTTAGCCGGAAGGTTGAGAATGGGCTTCACTTTGAAACACTGAATGTCTGAGCAGAAAAAAAAAATCAAGGAAACCCGTAAAAATGCTTAACTAACGTTGCTTCATTATAACCAACTTCTTTACTTTTTCAGACCCAGATTTCCTGTTATTCACATGTGTTTGGATGGAGTCAAGAAGTGCTGAGTAAGTAGAATAGGGCCAGCAGACAGAGGCGGAAAGTCAACTCAGAAAATCCGTATTTTCTACATTCCACTTTTGTTTTTCGTAAATATAAAAACATTCTTGCGTACTTTGTAAAGATGTTTGTTAAGTGCATATAAATGATCAAATATTTACAAGTAAAACTATGTTTAAATGATGCTTAAGTTTGTAATTTCTTGTCCCTTATCTTTTTCATGTACGCACAAATGTAAATATTATTCTGTTTCACCTTATTAACCTGAAAACTAAAACCACCGGTCTTATGTGGCCCAAAGGTTCAGGATTATTTCTTCATCATCCAAACTTTAGATTTTTCAGGTTTTACTGTATAGCTTCTATTTTTATCTGAATAAACTAAGGCAGAGTGAAGGTCCAAGCATAGTTTCCATCTCTAAGACCTTCTGCTGCCCGGCTGTAATTCAGTAAGACTTTGGGACATCATGCTGAGGATACATTGTCCAGAGGAGCTTTTTGTGTCCTCGCTGGGCGGCGTGGTGGTCTTCATCTTCTCTGCGTTGGGAAACTGTGTGAGCAGCCGTGCTTCAAAATCCTCTCTGCGCTCGTACTCCTTCCCACGGTACATGAACATTTTGTTCTGAAGAAAAAGGAGGAAACCAGTGAGACCTTGACTCATAAGAAAACAGGCTGATTTGCACACATGTGAGCACACAATATCCACTTCATGAATAAAAACTAGGAAAAATGACAGGGACAGCAAAGAGAATTTACAAGATCTGGTGGTTAAAAATTCATCTGAGGATAAAAGTCAAAACAGAAATTAAAATAACATCACCACTTGCCATGGTTCTGCAAGTGATCTTGGTCTGTTACCGCAGTAAAGTTAAATAAATCAATATGAACTCTACATTAAACACACATAAAATGAGATATGTCTGTTTGAATTCAAATTTTACTTAAACAAAAGCAGCCAAAGAAGCTGCCTTAAAATAATCTAATGATTCTAACACTGTCAGAAATTCAGTGCCTATAAAAAGCTTTCACCCCCTTGGATGTTTTAACCTTTATATTGCTTAAACATGAAACATGATCTAAAAAATGGAGACGTGCCTTTTGGCAAACTCTAGTCAAACCTAAATATAAGTTTTCTTCAACAGTGGCTTTCTCATTGCCACTCTTGCCAAATGCTTTGGCAAGAGTGAAGAAGTGGTGAAGAACCTGAGCAACAGATGATGTCTGCAGAGTCTCTCCCATCTCTGCTGCTGAAGCCCGTAAATCCTTCAGCATAGTCATGGTAACCTGGTGTCCTCTCTCACCAGTCTCCTTTTCTGAATTGTCACTCAGTTTTAAAGGACAGCCTGATCTAGGTAGATTTAAATATAGGCCATATTGCTTCCATTTCTTTATTATGGATTTAACTGATGTTCTGGGGATGTTCAGGGCCTTATAGATTTCTTTTGTATCCATACCCTGACTTATCCTTTTTGACAACCTTTTCTCTTATTTGCTGGTAGTGCTTTTTTTTAATGCTGTAAAACACGAGACAAACTCACTGCACTCAGTGGATCTCCATTAAATAAAAATAAAAATAATAATAAGTAATAGTAATAAAATAATACAAATAATAATAATAGTAATAGTTGTTATTAAATTAGGTCACTTTAAAGAGGGCGAGCATTTATTCAATAACTTATTTGATGTTTCATATTTTTATTTGTGACAAATATATAACTTGTTTTTTTTGGAAACTATTTTTGGCAAAAACATTTTTGTTGACCATGATTGATTTGTAAAAGCAATAAAAAGGCTAAAACATGCAATACTTTTATAGGTACTGTATCAGAACAGCTGTCGAAAGGCCCTCATCTCCTTTCACTTGAAAGGAGATGAGGAGATGAAAAAAAAAAACAGTGCATCTGTTTGAAACAAAAGAACATAATTTACTTCATCTATTAGTTTCATACAGACATTAAGCTATAAGCTTGTATGTCTGCAGCTGGCTACACAAAACACCATATGTTTTCCTGTGCAATGTGACATTTAATTGTTTTTTTCCTCATTAGCTGAAGAATGTCACAGTATCTGATCAAATCTAATGCAATACATTATTTCACAAGAAAAACGTTGATGTTGCACAGTTAAAATGCTGTGCAGAAGTATTCACATCCCTTTATCTTATTTGCAGTTTGCATTAATCTTGCATATCCTCAATGTGTTTAGTTGTGAAATGCTGCAATTCATGGTTTTAAAATTTGCACACACAAAATCTGAAAGTTATAGCATACATGTGTGTTCTGTACTCCACGTAGGGTAAATAGAGCAAAAGAAGTACCCTAAACATTTAGCCAGAAGTACAAAAAATGGTTTAGGTCAGTGATTATCAATGTACTAGGATGACCAAGTCAAAGTCCACATCTAAATCAAAGAAAAACAGTTGACGGAAGTTGGCAGATTAAATAAATTTTAAAGAGTGTTATTTCAGAGTAGATCATTCCAGATCAGAACTTGCCAATTTAACTACTTATATTTGGGAGTAGAAATGGTCAACTGTGGTCCAAATTTCTTTAAAGAAAGTGTCAAATACCCTTTTAGTTTTGCGCTTGGAAGGAATTCACTACCCAACAGAGAACTGATTATCTTTTGAGTGTTTGTGCAACCCTTAGATGGAATGGCTCCCTGGGTGGTGAGCCATGTCACCTTATAAAAAAAGACCACTACCCATGTTTTTTTTTTTTTTTTTTAAGATTTATAAGTCAACAATTGAAAGACAGTTTTGTTACTAATACATTCCTTTAAATTTCAATCATATTTTGGGGAAACCTGTAACTTTAATCAGGGTTTTGAGTAAATGAGCTAAAGGATTGCATTTTGGGTATGACAAATGTAATATTTGCTTCCATCCATGTTAGCTTATTACTGCACGTAAGTGCACACAAAGAAAGCTCTGCTCCTATTTTTAGCACACACCTCAATTCCCCGATTAATTAGATGTACTGTAGGTGTAATATTTGCTCGGGGCCATTTACAAAATGTGCTGTGATTGACAAGTTGACAGTAGAGAATTGGGTTCAACAGTCATCCTTCCCATCAGCCTAGCAAAACTCTGCTGTAGTTTGTTCATCTGAATCTTTAATACCCAAACAGACGCCATCTCATGTAGAAAACAATTTTAACGATTTCTCTTAAAGACTCAGGATTTTGGTATCATCCTTTTAACAAGCCCCGGGTATTTTTGAAAATGCAAATAATAAATGCTGAAATTGCCCTTTCTTTCTCAGTCAGTCGGTTAAAAGCCAATTTGAAACCCACAAATGACAAAGATCAAGATCTGTGAGGCACTGAGATCAGAGCCTTTTGGACAAGCTTACATCAATACAGAACAATTTGTTGTTATATACACATCAACTATAGGAACTTGGATACTTTAATTTATTTTACAGTTTTAACTTACTGAGACACTGATGAACAGGTCAGACTTTGTCTTCTGCAAAACAAGGTCTATAACTTTTGAACTTTGTTTTGAATGTGGAGACAGTTTTAATGCTCCCATTTGTCAATCTTGCAAACTCAAATTAGAAATCTTATTTTCTTTATTTGTGGGTTACTGTGGTTCAGTGGCGAGTCGTTTTTCAAAAAGAAACAAGCAAAAAACAAACTGACCTTTTGTTATGTCAAAACGTATTTCAGTCAATCAATCAAGCAATCAATTTTAGCTATGAAGCACCCTTCATGTTGGAGGCAGCTCGCTGGAAACACATAACAAAGGGTATTTCTGACCTGGGTTTGAACCATCCATGGTCACAGTCTGCAGGTGCAAATACCAGAGTTGTGAAGTAAACTGAAACTGGTGGGATACTCCCTTTTTCCTCCCATCTCTGTAAGAGGACTGGTGGATACTAAAAGCAATGTACCTTCAGCTTTTCTTCACTCCCCTGGACTAGCCATGGGAGTCATTGTTCATATTCTTTGCTCAATTTCCTTAACACCTTTGTAACATGTTGATGTGCCCTGGGCACGGCACTTAATCCAAAGGTGCCAAATGATCTGTGTGTTATGTATGAGGATGTGTGATTTGGTGAATGTGGCCAGGGAGTGAAGTGGGCAGTAGGATGACGAAAGGGCTTCATAATTTCAGTCCATTTACCAGCTTAGGTTGATAAATATGCCAATTTTGTTGTACTAGTGCAAATTATATATTGGTACAATGAGAATAAAGATTTATCTTCTACTTAGATCCACCATGAATATAAAAACAGAGGTTCAGAATGAATTTATTGCATATACTATTTTCTATAGAGGATGGATGGATGGACGAATGGATGGGTAAATGAAAAGTAAGATGGATAAAGGTTGGAAGGATTGACAGATGAAAGTATCACTCGGTTAGCTATTTTCTTCTCTTCTCTCTAATTCAGACCTAGAAAATACTTAAAGTCACATTCTAGAGTTTTCCAGAAACCAAATATCCCTTATGTTAATTCGAAAGATGAAACAAATGGTTCTTTTAAAGAACACATATTTCACTTGACATGCAGAAATACTGGTTTTGGTGCTTTAACCTAACCTGGTTAGAGGAACTGCACACCATGTTACAGAATCAACCGTCTCCTCACAAGGATACCAGAAGATTAATGGTTCAATCGCATGCAATGCTTCAGTGCAAATTATTAGGTCTAAAACAGTTTGTCATTAATAAACACCCTAGTGTCTTATTAAATAACATGTTATAGATTATGAAAAGCTAAATTACGCACTCTTGCATGAAATCAATTTTGTAGGGAGGCTTGGAAACAAAATATCTTTAAAAGAAAACTCTTTTTATTTTCTTCCCCCAGACAGCTGATTTTTCCCCAGGGTCACAATGATGCTACAAGACAAAATGAAACACAGAGAGGGAAAGGAAAAAGCCTCAAAACTGTAATTACTGTAATTACCAAATCTCAACTGAATACTTCTTTGTGTGCTTTCAAGAAAGTCTTTTAGGATAATTTTTAACATGCTGCACAAAAAGGATACAACATTTAAAGCTGTTTATCAACAGCAATGCAAGAAATACTAAGATAGATGTAAAAACAGTGTAACATCTGATAGTACTTATGCTCAATAATGTAAATCATGTATTTCTTTTGAGCCTTTTACATTTTACGACAATTAAAGCAGAAACACAAATGTATTCTAAATGCATATAGTAACTGTGGGAACATTTTATACATGGTTTCCTTTTATAAAAAAAGATTCAAAGAATTTATTTCAATTGGTGTTCAGCCAATTTTAACTGAAGGCCCCTAAGTGAAATCCACTGCAGCCAACGCCATTCAGAAGTGAGCTAATTAGTAATCAGAGTTCACCTGCATGTGCTTGGATATCAGTAAATCACATCCATCAACTGAAAATGGACATCGAACGACACTCCCTCGTTTTGTGGGGTGGAGGTTCATGTTTCAACAAGAAAGCAAATACAGCCACAGCAGAATGATTTAAATCAATTTATTTCAAGTTTTGGAATAACCCAATCAAAATCCAGACCAAAATCCAACTGAGAATCGGTAGTAAGACTTGAAAACCGATCTTTACAGAGGCTCTCAATTCAGTCTGATTGAGACTGAGCAATTCTGTAAAGAGGGTAAAAATCTCAGCCTCTAGAAGCACAGAGCAATACAAAACATAACGTCAAAAGTGTTCGGTTTTCGTGAAAAGCGGTTTTATAATGTATGACTAATTATGTAAGGCACAGAAAAACATGTTTTGTCTCGTAATGCCCAGGAAATGGCAAAATAGATAAGCCAACGAACAGTTCACACATGTTCCCTCCGGGAAAGCAAGTCTGGTATTCATGTTGCCCTGGTTATTTGGGTAAGGTCAGTCCAATACGAAAAGAATAAAGAAGTCTCGTCCAACCCAAAAGGCTGTTTAAAGAGCCAGTTAGATTAGGCCAACATGGGTTGCCCTGTCTGTAATGGAGTTTGTGCCCCGGCAGATAAAAAGGGTTAGGAGGTCCACATGCTGATCGGCAGCAAAGCAAAAGTCCCAGCTCAGAGGTCTGTTGTTCATAATAGAATGAAAAGGGCATGATCGGGATCATCACTCTGAGAGCCATTTAGTGTGCTGCTTGAGTGATAAGCGACTGAAATCCTTCTAAACAAGAAAACAGCACCTTGGGTGACGTGCCAAATGACAGGCTAAAAAAAACCACAAGAGCTCTTCCAAGAATACATTAAAGGCAAACAAATCTGCCTTTGTCAGCACTGCAGCTGCTTCTCCCTCTGACAAACAAAAAGCTCTGGCTTAAGATTAAACCCTCTCTCACACAGCGATGCAAAAACAAATAAAAAACGATGCAATTAATTTTATTTTAAACAAAGAGCTTTGGGGAAACAGGAATACATCTTTCATTAAATGGTAATGAGGTCTGACATGCACACAGCGGCTCCACAGATGATGAATATCAAACGGCTACTTAATTTGTGAGAAGCTGTGATCTGATTGGCCTGTGTCCAGTCAGGATATTTAGTACTGAAATACATCAGCTCAGGTTAAGAGGCCACCTATCTTGTGTAAATGAATGAAGGAGGTGGGATCTATTGCATTGACCAACACTTCAATATTCATAATCGGTCACATTTTAGGAAGCTGGCACAGCACTCTGTTTGGTGCCAGCATTTTTAAGACCATCTGCTGTTCAAATTGCATCCAGACATTTGGATGTTTTAAGGATGCAACCAGCCTGTAGAAGCTATTTTCATTGTGGCCAGTTTTTAATGTGCACCTTCCTTTTATGCCTTTATCCAAAGACAAAAAGGTATTTAATTCTCCCTCCACATCTCCGCAAAATCATGGTAATGAAATTTCACTCAGAATTTGGTTGGACTTGGCAAAGGATTTGAAGAGCTGCCTTAAAATATTTGGGCATGCTAACTAAAAGTTGATTACGCTAACTCTAAAGCACTAAGCATATACATTTGTTCGGCACTATACCCAGTATACCCAGCACAGTATTTAGCGAAAGCCACTGTTGACAACTCCTCAGCAAGGAGGACAAGCAGCTCAGATGCTTTATAATGCAAATTTATATTTATGCATTTAATTAAAGAGGGGTATACATTCTTAAGCCCAGCCATGAAAGCGCATCTTGAACCTAAGATCAAGAAGAAGTGTCTGTCGATGCAAATACTCACCCGTAGAAAGGACGGGAACCCCATTCCGTAGTAGCCCACAGCGAAGTAGTCCGGTTTGGGACGGATGACCTTCACTATATTCTCATAGAACTGAGCTTGCTTCCGCTGTGGAGAAATTTAACAACATAAGCATTTTAAAATACATTAAGATGCTTAATAAAGCATTTTATAGCCATTCCAGAGAGAGATCTGATGTTTTTTTTTTATTACATCTGTCTTTCTTTGATTCTTGAATAAATATGCTTGAATATAAGATGTGTCTGCTTGCTCATATTTCTCTTTAAAGCAGACATACTGTAAAATCTGAATCCTGGCTACCACTGGGTAGCCAGGATTCAGCCCAAATTTAAACAAATTTCTTTGTTTAAATTTGTTTTTCAGACACAATCAGTTTTCCTCCCACTCTTTCCAGGTACATAAGTAGTTGATCTCCCCCTTTACTAATTGCTTTAATTTCCCTCATAAAACAAAAGGCTTCATAATAGTCCTGCAGGTTCTGTCCTTGTGCATTTTTTTCCATCTATAAGTGCAGCAGAGGAGTGACAGTGTACAAAGCGGAAATGCAGTTAAGCGACACATTAATCCTACTTACCAAGGATGCACTAAGCTGCTCAAAGTCAAACATTTCATTCTCATACTGTTCAGCCAGTTCTTTGCTCAATACAATCGCCTCCTCCCACATCTAGAAAGGACACAGACAGTCAAAAAATGAATTAATTTCAAAGATTAAAGCAATGATAGAGAGCTAACTTCCTGGAAGCAGAGTACCTTGAATTCACTGCTAGTCTCATGCAGCTCATAGTGTATAATACAAACCTATCAGGAAAAGATTATTTCATCGTTTTGGTAGACAGAAAAACTTCGATGCCATCTTCTATTCAACACGACAAGTTAATATTTTACATTACATTATATAGGCAATTATTATGGTTAATGTAGTTCATATTAATAAAATAGTTGTAACTGAATGTGTTCTTTAAAGAATGAAGATCTTGTCAAACTGCTGAGAATTCCTAAAGAGTGCCAATTAAATACCTCATAACATTTCAACAGTTATTTAATTGGTTTGTTTCCAAATTTCATTAAAGTAGTTGCTTCCTAACCAAAGTTTGATGAGTTACTGAGAAGAATCCTAATTCTGACATTACATTCAAAGCCTATGAACTTCATTTCCAAGGAGATCTGTATATTTTTTCTCCGATTCTTCTTGTAGAAAAAAAAAGTTCCTACAAAACGGGACATTTTCCAACTCTCAAGTGGCTCCGATGGCATTAAAGCACAGCGCTGATGTGGTATTAAGGTAAAAGAAAAAAATGACACGAAGTGAGGGAAGGGCTTTTAGAAAAGGTTATGCTATAAAAGGGACCAAAAAAGTAATAGTTGTGTAGTCTAATGCACCTCTTCATCCATTCACAAGAAATGGATTATTGTCAATTCAAGCGCCACAGAAACAGTGTCAGGGTTTCTAGAGCGCCTCTTACCTTGCCCTTATCGAAGTAATTAATAATCTCCTGATAGAGCTGGTCCTTAAGCTGTCCTTGAGTTGTGGCCTGGTAACCTTCCCTCTGGGTCAGGTGGGCCGCGCATTGCTCGTCTGACCACTACAGGGAACAAATGAGCACCGAGGTCAATGCTGTGCAAAACAATGCAAATGGGTGACAAGAAATCAATCAATGACTTATAGCCAATGCAAATGAGGGATATTGATGTGTAATTCCCTTGAACACAGTCCTGCACAGAGCAAAATGAAGAGTTAAGATGTGGGCAGTGATGCATGCATCGATATCTATTGAACAGTTCAGAAAGAGAATCAGTGCAAAACGGTCCTGCAGCCATTGTGGAAGTTTAATTTGCAATTATGCAAGTTTTGACGGTGTTGGTTTGTTTTATTAGGGCACGTGTTCTACTTTTCATTAGCTGTGTAGTGAATTTAAGGGAAGCTCAATAAACAAATGTCATTTGTTTTTGCATATGTGTTTGATACACGGTTTTAATATTTATATTTGGCAGAAATTGAGCTCTAGTTGATTGGCCTGCTGGAGGAAAATGTGCTAAGTATGCAAACAAGCGTCCCGTCAACCTGTTTGCATGTAAACTCCGTATACAATAGAGTGGTGGAGAAACTGATTATACAAGAGAGCAGGGTTTGACGTTGTAGTCAGTGTCAAGGAGATAAAACAACACAGGATAAGCATGATTATGTGCTTTTTTTTTTTTTTTAAAGTGGCATAAAGAATAATGTGATTTCTGACAGATGGAAGCTGCTTAGCACTGTGAGAAAATTTACAACCCTCTATATTTGTCAGGCCATGTTTACTACCAAGCAGCAGGATTTTATTCTGAGAAGAACATGAAGGGTTTGATGGCCATATTGGTGGAAAAATGTGCCTCTGCATGCTGTTGCTGTGGTATAGAAAGATGGACGCTTGGGCTCAGCCTATTGATTTCTTCACAGCTTGACTGCAGCATTCACATTGTAAAAAGGACCTTCACATTTATGCATTAATGGCAACTGACCCTATATCGACACAGCTAAAAAGGCAGAGATGTTATTGGGAACACAGCAAAGTGCTAATAATTTAGTGGAGCAGTCATGAGGCGGCTGAAGGATCCAATTTACTCTACAAGAATGGGGAGGTGCTGCATTTTGACTTCCTTAATATTTTAAAATTTATATAATTTGTAAATAAATTCAAATGTAAGCTGACATTTTGCCACATTTTAAGTGTTATTTACAAAAAAAAAATCTGTATTCTTTTTCTTTCACTTCACAGCTGCCTTGTGTATCACACAAAAACCCCATAAAATCCACTGACGTTTTCTTTTGCAAGGCCCACCACGTGTCTGGTTGGCATTTCAAGAAATATTAAGCTGAAAAATAAAATGCAGACATATGTTCAGCCTCCAAAGCACAGCAGTAAAAATGTCTTCCTGCCATAATCAAGAAGACTCAGGTGCTAAAAGATCTGCAGATTTAAAGTAATAAAATCAACTCCCGCGAGTCCGACAGTGATGAAAATGGGATTCAGTGACAACCTGCTCCCGCCTGACAGAACCATTACAAAGGCCCAAACAGCAGGATAGTTATGCAAATTCAGCTGAGAAGTAAGATGATACAATTTTGAATAAAAGGAGTCCCTCCTAAACTTACTCTATACTAACCCCCAGCTGGGAATAGACTCTGCAGATTGAAAAAAAAAAAAAGTAAGTTTGGTTTGGTGACGTGGTGTGTTTTTTGGCACAGAGAGAGCTACATTTGCAAAAAAGTCATGCTTGTAACAAATATGCCCCATCAGAACTTATAAGAGTTGAACAAATCTGGCTTTTACCCACCGATACTGATTTTCTCAGAGTGTTGACCTATAAATTCTCAACTGTAAGTATTCAGTGGTGAAAATTACAGTTTTAAATCAACAATTAATTAAGGCAAATATAGACAAAAGACAAAAATATTAAGTAGGTTTCTCAGAAACATTAGATTATTAATTTAACCATATATGCATAGGTTCCCTAAACTTTATCTGATCGTTAATAAACTCTCACATAGTCGAGCCTCAGAATCTTTCTGGTGAGAGTTGGACTCCGTCAAGGTTGCTCTGTCGCCGATTCTGTTCATAACCTTTATGGACATAATTTCTAGCTGCAGTCAAGATGATCCTTTCTGATAACCACAGGATCATGTCTGTACTTTTTGCAGATGATGTGATCCTGACAGACAGTGATCTCCAGCTGTTACTGGAGAGTTTCAAAGCGTGACGCACCAGGGATGAAAATAAGCGTTTGTAAATCTGAGACTTTGGTCTTGAATTGAATAAGGGTAGACTGCTTTCTCCAGGTTGGAGAAACAGTCCTGTTCCATGAAGTCAATTATCTTGAGGACTTGTTCATGAATGAAGAAATAAAAAAAGAGTGGAACGTTGCGGTATCTTAAGCGATTCAGGGGAAAAGAAATATTGTGGTGAAAAAAAATATTAGACGAAAAGCAAAGGTCTTGATTTACCAGTCATGTAGGTTTATAAGCTTTGGGTAGTGACCAAAAGAAAAAAATTGCAAACAGATACTGCTGAAAAGAGTTATTTTTTAGCGACAGGGTGAGAAGCTCGGTCTACTCTGAGTTGAGCCACTTCTTCTCTACATCGAGAGGAGCCGGTTAAGGTGGCTCGGGCATCTGTTTAGACAACCTCCCGGTGAGGTATTCTACGCATGTCCCACTGGGAGGAAACTCAGGTCAGGTCATGCTGGAGGGAATGTGCTTCTTGGCAGGTCTGGGAACGCATTGGAAATTCCTGGGAAGAGCTGGCTCAAGTGACTGGGCAGACGGAAGACTGGGCCGCGGCCCAATCCCGGATTAAGAAGACAATAATCCATGGATGGATCTAAATGAAAAGTGCCTGAAAGAATATTATGTCATGATGTGTTTACAGGGTCTAACAAAAAGGCAATGATGAACTCGGGAAGCAGAGAAATATTATCTGATGTTTCATTTTTTGACCTACTCATCAAGGAAAAATTTGCTGATTTCAATCATCTAGATTAACTGGTGCAGCTGTAATTATAATCTTGAACTGAAGCTCTGCAGGAGAGCGGTTTATTTTACTTCCTATTCTATCTGGGATGAAAGACCAGATTTCACCCGGGTGAGAAAGCCTCTCCTCTGCCTCCTCAGCAGCCCGTGGTTCAATTAAAATGATCTGAGCCGTTTCAAATCTGTGCATAATCTAATTCAGAGAATTATATTAGTATCTTGCCTGAGGTTAAAAGCAACTCGGCCAGCAACAGCTGAGCAGCGTAAATATTTTGCTTCCATGTTCAGTCTTTAGTGCGGTTTGTGTACCTTGAGCAGCTTTGCATGTAGCAGCAGGGTGTAGGCAGCTTCTGTGTAGTTGTCGCACTCTCTGTGGAGGTCGCACAGCTTATACAGGTACCTGCCAAGACGCAGAAATGACTTAGTGGCTGTATATCAGCAAAGATAGGAGACTGAATCACAATACTTATAAGATCTGACAACTTTTCCTATCTAAAATACACTCAATAAGCATAGGAATAAACATAAAAAAAATGTTGTTGTAATTCTGAATTGAAACAGCAACTATGAAAGACAACACTAGATTTGGATCTTACCTGATGTACATCTCCTCTCTGTCTATCTCCTTATAAAAGTTCTACAAAAAAAGCACAAACAAAAAACAGATGCGACATTAGATCACGTTCAAAAGGAGATTAAAAATCAATACATCAGAACTTCAATTTATAAAATCTATCCTCGAAATAAATATATATTTTGGACTGTGGCTCAATATATCTGAAACAGTTCTGAATATATGAACATTATAATTGTATTATTTATTGAAGTAAAGCAGTGATTGCTGTGTGCTTTTTGTAAAGGTAACTGTTGCTAGAACTGAACTTAATCATTTCTACTCCTCTTTCATCGCAATCTGTCTGCTAGGCGGATGTGAGCGTAATTTCAGATGTATCCTTTCACAAACTGTGCTGACAGTATGAGTACATCGATATGAAGTCAGAGTATAAATCCTATGGAACATTATTTTGTTTTGCTACAAAGTAAACCTTTAAAGATAATAAGTCTCTTTACAGTAATTTAACTGCATCTAATCGTTGTCCACAAGGATATGTGTTAATAATGAAGCCATAAAAGGTCTCAGCAATCCTTTACTGGAGGGTTATGCATGTGGGTCTTACTAGCACATTGACGGTGCAGCTCATGCGGTTTTCCTTGTTCTCGTCATGCATGATGGTCCTGTAGTCCAGCAGCCTTTCCAGGAGTCGCACCACCAGAGAAACAAAGTTTTCTCCCGTCCTGGCCAGGTATTTGTGCTTCCTGCAATGCTCCAACAAACTGGTGGCAGGCAAGTCAGAAGGAAAAGAGAAACAAACAAAAATGAAAAAAATTTCTTTAACAGTGAATTGTTAAAATTGTAAATTATTTTAGCCCCTACTATCTCGGAAACTGAATTTTTGCCCAACAACGCAGAACAAGGATAATTCTGTGCAGAAATCAGGAGTCAGAATAGAAAAGTTTAGCCAAGAAGTCGTGTGATTATCAGCAAACGGCGGTTATTTTGAGGAGTGCGATGTTGCAATTAGAGCGATTTAATTTGTGAGAGCCTCAGCCATAATCCTGCCCAATAATCAGCAACTTACATTTTCTGAAAGAGAACTTTGTACTGCTCGTCTCCTCGGCCCCCTTCCACCTCGTGATCCAGCTTGGTGATGATCTCGTTCTCAAACTGCAATTAGACAGAGCAGACACAAATAATCACTGCGGTTAATTTTTCCCAATTCATTAACAAACCCCTTCATCCTCAACCACTTTAAGTCTGAGCTGAGGAAGGTTACGAATTCTTTCTTAACCAGCCCGTTCATCACAGCAGCGGGCTGTGATCTGATCATTAATGGCTAAAAATTCATTAGAGGACAGAACAAGGCTGAATCGTGAGACACATCGCTTTTTCCTTCTGCTCCGTTGTTGCTGAAGCTGCTAACAGTGATGGATTAACTCAATTTCTCCAGCATTTGTATCAAAACTAGATTTTATTGCTTAAAAGTAAAACATTTTTACTGACTTCTTGATGTACTTGACCAGGTACAAAAACAGAGAAGGAGAACGCACCTGAGCAAGGCATGACATAAACTCAGCGGTCTGTTTCAGTGGAGGATTTACAGCAAAGGAAAAAAAGACAGAAAGTCAGTAAAAAGGAAATGATACTGGCTTTGAGCCTAAAGGAGGCCGAGACAAAGAAGGAAAGAATAAGAGATTAGGGTTCAACTCCAATGAGCACCAACAGGAGTGGCACATTAGCTAAAACAGCAAACTTTAGTCCAATCTCAGCAAAACAAAGAAATTGACAAAAGGATCTCAGAGGACTGTTGGTTAAACTCTTGCAGTCTTTACAGAAATACAAAGACCACAAGGGTCAAATTTGTGTACAGCAATTCGGTACAGTTTTAAGGGGAAAGTAAGTTATTTACAATGGGAATAATTGTTATAATAGGTTTGCGCTTTAAAGGTCTTGTTTGAACCATTTGGTTTTCAGGGTAGACTAACTGCACAGCATGCAGCTTCAATGTTCTTTAAAAACAAGATCTGGGAACAGAAGTTAAAAATTATGTGCGACTTTTCTCTCCTCCACAAAGACTTAACGATAGCAATGCAGGATCAAAAATATAGACACACCACATTAATATTTAGAAAAATGTCCCAAAAAAGCTACACTGAAATTAAGCTTTTGTACAATTAAGCAATCTAAATGTCCGGGCACTGTTTAGTAGAAATCAGTTAAATTGAGAGTTGTTAAATACCTTGCCAGATGTAGGTCAAAACCTCCCTCTTGGCCAAAAGTATGGTTTTCCTTTAACTTTAGAAAATGTATCAAAATATTTAAGAGAATAACTGAGTTTCTGCAACTTACAATTCTTGTTTTTTTAATTGAAGTTGTTTGTTGTATATTTAGTCCATACTGAGTAAAGAACACCTTCTAAAGCCGTAAATTAATTGGATGTTCACACCTTAGACGAGTGCCTATAGACTCACTGACACTGTGCATGTTCGGCCTCTCTCAGAGGGCAGAAACATATTTATGACAACAACTGGAACCAAGTGGATTTACTCACGCAGAAAGGTTTAATTTCCACTGCAGAAAGGCGTAATATTAAGTTCCACTCACCGTGGCTGCTGATAATTGTGACACAACAAAATGAGATTTGCAGAATTACAAATCGGCTTTGGGCTATGAAACTCACCATCATATGGAGCGCTATGTGTGCCTCCCCGCTTTTCTATCTGATATTTCATTTTAAACAACACCTTTTCATCTATTTTACTGTATTTATTTAATATTTCAGAATACGCACCCGTTGGAAGCCGCACGTGAAGTGAAACTCGCACTGCATCATGTCAAAGAAGATGGGGATGGTGGCCTTTCGCAGCTCGATCTCAGGAACAAGGGTCATCTCCAGAACTGGACCCACCATCTCAGGGATGAACTTTATCTTGTGAGGGCCTTAGAGATAAAACAAGTGGAAGCAAAAGGAATCTGTGACATACAATTTGTAGAATTTCATTTTAATGTGTACTGTATCATCTCAGATTAGCTGCAACGAATGAAACCGTCTCTCCTTTTAGAAAATGTAAGCTGTAAATAACCTTTAAAATCATCAAAATACCTCTAGAGGATGATCCAGTCTAATCTTTTCAAATTAAAGGATCAGATGGTGTTAGGCACAATAAACTGGATTCAACACCACCTCCCTTTACTACAGGAAAATTTAGACCCGACATCAACAGTGAGTCTTTCATCACATTATAGAGCTAATTAACACTTGACTGTATATATTTCACAAAAGATCTTTGCCTTCCGGATAGATATTATCTGCCAGAAGACTGTGGAAGTGCCAAATGTGATCATATCAGCTGTAAACAGCAGAGGTGTGACCTCAGGAGCAAAGTAAATGCAATAAATTTACCTAAATTGTACCACATGTCCCTGATTTCAAATCCAATCTGTCGCCTCATGTCTTGGTACCTGAAACAAAAACATGACAAAGAAAAAAAGATTATCCATGCTGTCAAATAATGATTGGGACCCCTAGAAAGCATCCAAAAATTTTAGATTTTTAAAAATTAATATTTAATTACTATATGTTAATGTAGTGTAAACATTTTTGAAAATAAGATTTTCCAGGACTCTATGTTTGAACTTCTTGGCAACAAATACTGAGTAATTATGTGTGAAGTACCTAAAGCACAATGTTAAGTACAGTAGAGGATCTGTGATGCCGTGGGCCTATTTCTCTTCCAAGGCCCTGTGGACTGATGGACAATTGCTATACTGTTTTTCCAATATAGGGATTTATTTTGATTGTGATAAGCACTGTGATTTATTCTGATAAAAAAATAGAAAAGATTTATTAAGTCCCATTGTATCTTTACTATTTTTTCACTCTTGAAACACCCATAAAAACAATACATTTAAAAATATTATCTTTTGACTGATTACATTGCATAAAATTAGAATCAAAGAGTCTTTTCCCAAAAAGATTTTAATGAATTTTAAAATATCTTTTATAAACATTTTGATGGAGTGAAATGAAACTCTGGTGGCTGGCCTTCAGTAGTTCCTTCAGCAAAATCATCAGAGGCAGTTTTGGATTCGGGAATTATTGATAACTTTCTGCGACATTGCAGTTGTGCTCCCCATAAACTTTGTTTTGTCGTGAGTACCATAAAAAAAAACACAAAAAAAACAAATATGCAAATATAAAGATGCAGCTATGCTGCCGTCCGATTTGCAGAATCTGACTTGGTGCTTTAGTAAGGGCAATTATAGTTTTTTTTTTATTTTTTATTAATTGTGCATTTAATCATCTCAAGTTCACAATCCAAAATGAACTGAATTTTACATCATGCAGAGATCCTTCGAAACACAGTTTGAGATTGATGAGAGTCTGATACTATGTGTGAAAATTAAAAAAAGGGGCATTTTCAACAATATTTTGAAATTAGGGCCACCCTAGGTGGTTGTTGGGGAACAAAAAGAAATTTGCTTTGGATCTGACTATGCTACTTTTAATAACTGCACCACTTTTTCTATTTGTCACTACTGTAAAGCCTCTTATTCTTTTCTTATTCGTTTTTTTTTATCTTTATGTGAATCTGCATGTTTTTATTCACCTGTAACTGGAGGACAATAAAAAAAAATCTCTGATTTATAGCATTCATAACATCTCTATTGCCTCACATAATCTAAATACAACATTTACACCGCAATAGTTAATGTATCAAGGTGTTTTTGTTTGATTTTCCCTGGACAACTGAACAAATATTGAAAATGAGATTCATGGAATGAGATTAGTAATGCAATGGATTCAATGTTCCTGGATGACGGTAAGAAAACTCCTTTTGTTTTTCCAAGATCTTATCCGTTAGACAAACACAAAATGATGAGATATTTCTGCTTGAGCAAGTTCATGACACAGACACACTTGCTTCCAGTCAACTGGCTGTCAGTTACAATCTTCCCTCTGCTCTGGTTATGTAATTAAGGACCCAGAAAAACAACAGCTAGACGAGGAGCAAAGTTTGTTGGTGCAGACTTTAACAGTTTTTTTTAGGTTGTCTGTGACAGGAGGTCTCGTATAAAAGATTTCCAGAGAAACAGAAGAATATCTCCCATCCGCCTTTTCTGTCTGGCTTTATTAAATTGAGCCCTTTTAAGCTGATCAGCTCTGTCATGCTTAGGTCATGAACCGATCTCCATGGACAGCTTGGTGCCTGTCTCCCATCTTCGAACACTGTCCCAGGTCATAGAGAGGACAAATGGTGACTAACAAGACTGTAAAAAAAGCGAGAGAAGGGATAGGTGTAAAGTGAGGCCAGGTCAGTGAAAATAGATAACGACAGACTGAATAACTTTTTGCACTGGAACATTAAAAAAGTAAACAAAGACGCAATGATATAAAAATATTTGATGATTTTTGCCAATAAATCCAGGACACTTATGAAAGTTATTAAAGTTTTGTAACAATGGGAGCACTATAATTAAAGTTAACATATCAAAGAGTAAATTTTATTATTGATTCAAGTACAAGTTGTATCTAAAACAAAAAAAAAACACTAGTTCAGCCAAGGTGTGTACTTTAAAGAATTAAAAAAAAAAACAAAACTAAAATTATTAAACAATAAAAACAGACATAAAATATACCACATGGGTAAAAAAGAAAAGTAAAACTGAAAGTAAAATAAAAATAACATAAGACATACAACTCGCACTGTGTCAAAGCCAGCGAGGAATAGATGTTTTTAGAGACTCAAAATAAAAATTGTACTTTCGTTTTTATATTGCTTTAATTTAAAAAGGTAAACATCATCTGAGACACTAGAACCCATTAAGTAAAACAACACAAATGAGAAGCAAAGCACTAAAAGTAAAAACATTCTGGACTTGTAAGTGTCTTTAAAGGCTGGGGACAGACTCTCTTTGACTTTCAGCCTACTTCTGGGGACAACCAAAAGCAGCCAGTCAGCAGGTACTACACAAATAGGTACTAAAGAGGGCAGAAAACTTTTATTTTTAACAGAAACATGTCTCACTCAATTATGAACAAGGTCACTCCGTCTTCGTTTGGCAGGCTGGGTTAAACCCAAACATATAATTGACTAGTATGTCTCATGTTTGTTGCAAACAGTGACGTTTCTCTGTCCCTCAAACAATGGATTGTGTTGCGTAATGCCAGTCCCTAAACCTAAACATACAGTGCCATCGCCTCCTGTAGCTATTTCTGAAAGGGGGCCAGAAAAGGTGCGGTACGGTTCAGTATGGTCCGCTTTTACAGTGGAAGCAGACAGAATAGCACAATGAAAGGCACCAATCCATCCCACACTGCTCAGTGGAAAGGAGACATAAAACTTGCTTTGCATCCTTTCCGTTTAGCATGTCGTACAGACAATAAAAACATTTATATGTTTTCACATGGGAACAGACGTGACAAATGTAAGGCAAAATGGTCCAGTTAGCAAAAAAAAAAAAAAAAGATCATTGGGTCGGACCTGTATTACGTACTCAAGGTTTATAGTCACACTCGAGAGCTCTGACAGGAAACTGAAAGTACTATTGCTCTGAAAGAAAGAACGCCTTTTGCTGATAAGTTTTCTGAAGAGCTAAACTCCAGCTTTTCACAGCTTTAAAAAAGAGAAGGAGAATAAAAGCAACGGCCCCGAGATGGAACTTTCGCATCATGTCTTTTAGTTTAACTAAGCTATTGAAGAACACTTACTCCGGTACCACAGCATCTTGATAAAGTAATTAGATGTATTCTTATTGGTGTGCACCACTGGGAATAACTACACTGAACTCAATATTTGTTTCCAATGCTGCTGTGTGGCTCAGCAGTTTGATAGAGATGTGCAAGAGAAAAGAAATAAGCTGCATAAATCTATCCGAACAGCTGTGCTGCGTCTGCAGCTTATGCTTACTCAGTGATTGAGATACAAAAAAAGACATCTTGAAATTACAGATCACCAAGGGAAGCTGCAGAACTTATTTATATTTAATAATTTTTAGCTTGCTGAGATCTAACAATTACATATTTTTAAGTTTCTCAGGAGTGTGGGAGTATACAAAAATTTCTAATTAAAACAAACAAAAAAAGAAAATAAATGCCTTATCTTCTGTACTGCCTCCCAACAAAATTCCAAACCTACAAATATATTAAATACATTAAAATGTTCCATTGTTATTCAAGTCAGATTAATTAGTTTAAACCAGATAATTACAAATACAGGCTGAAGTTAAATTAGATCATACTTCTCCACCAGGTGCCCTCTGCGATATCCTCCTATGCTCAGATTAAAGCCTGTCCAAGATGACTGAATCACACTGGTTGACTCTAGGACACGGTGACCTCTTTATCTCATCCTCCACAAAGCACACTGATGTTGTGATACTTTGTTGCAATTCTACAGAAGAACAAGTGCAGCGTCTGCTGACCCAAAACAAATATCAATTCCCCCCCCCCCCACATAATGTGCTACTTCAGAGGATCCAGAGGACGTAGCAGCATTTTAAAACCCAAATGACTGGTGTGCCAATACTATAAGAAAGTAATGCACTTTGACGTAAGTGATCAGTGCACTGAAAGATGTCTTAAAAAAGAAGCTGCATCATCTCATCGGGTTAGAGCTCTTCACAGCATTCTGCAGTCAAAGGGAGAAGTGTTGCAGAGCCCAGGGATTGATTGTGGGGAGAGTATTGGCAGAATTATAAAATACAGTATTAATGAATGCTGGCCTCTAAATGATTCTGTGGCTGCATGCATTATATATAACCATCCTTCAGTCTTTTTGCATCTCATTGTGTATGCGTGAAATAAATTCTCATAGCAAGCTTGTGTGTGTGACTGGCAGGAAGTAGGGTTGTTTCGCACATTAAGACGTGGGGATGACTGTGCACAAGGCACAGTTTTCTCATCTATGCCGAGACAGATGCAGCTCGCTTTTCCGTCACACTCTTGCAGACCCGGAGACAGCTGTGACTGTCGGCTGTCAGGACCTACAACGCACGTCTGTCAGCGACGTGCGGAAATCTCTCGCTGAGGTTAAATAACAACATCACGTCTGCAGAGGGTCGTCACAGAGCAGGTCCCAGCAGGCTGTGTGGAGTAATGCAACTGGGTCATGAAGTAAAGATCATGATTGAGAGGGAAGAAAGGAGATTGAATGTGAAGGTATGAGGTGACGGAAAGAGAAGAGATGGAGAACAAAATACAGTGGCAGGCACAGTAAGAGAAATAGACAAAAAAACATGTGTGACTGACAAGCAGGAGCTGGTGAAGACAACTCGGATGAGATCAAAGCCTCAAGCAAAGATGAGTGAGACATTCACTAAACCTGACAATGTGACGCTCCCTCTCCTCATCACTCATTCGAGCAAATCATAACAATGACACGGCCGCATGCTCATTTGCTCAGATGTATCCACGTATGCATGAAAAAAATCTCAGTAAAAACATCAGCGCTTATATGTACAGTGGCTCTCAAATGTTTACGAGTTCCTGTCAAAATGTCAAGCTTTTATGAACTTTTAATCTTCTTTTATGTGAAACATTTTCATGTTGATCTAAATAAATTGGAGTTCATTACATACAGTATTATATGTGTCAGGCTTTTTATAAATTTTGATGACTGCAGCTTACAGGTCATGAAAAAAACAAAAATCATTATTATGATTTTAATGGTTGAACTAAATCTACTACAGATAGAAAGTTAGTTTTTGTCAATATGGATGAAATTAGGAGCAAGTCCAACTGACTGGACAAATTCCAGACTAAAATGCATAAAACTACCAAGACATTTTGAAATGAAACCAATCGTATCATGATATGATATCATACTGCCATAATATCATATCATGACATCATGATTTTGCAGGTCTGCAAAATCTATGATGGTTTTCAAAGACAGAAATAAATAAATTCCACTAAAGTAAATCCACTTCAAATCACTTTGTGCTTTGCATTCATCATCCAATACATGAAGCAGCTGAAAAAGGAAATGTTCCTTCCACCTTCCATTTATTTGTTCCTTTTTTGTTGGTCCACCACATAAAACATCAATAAAATACATGAACGTTTGTGGGAGTAAGGTGATAAAATGTGAAACAGTTAAAAGTGGGCGAATATATTTGCCCTGGAATGCATGGTCAATATCTAGACAGAGGGGGTAATTTCTATTTTCTGGTGTAAGTTTATTAGTGCAAGTGATAAAATGCTGACCAACAAGCAGCATCACTGTCAGGCACCAGCCAGTGTGATGTGTGATTCACTGACAAGAACTCCTCCAAATGAAGATGAGCGCCAATATGCGCAACGTCTTCCCAGAAAGCATTTGTCCGTCTGAATGCATTATCAGACTGTCTGAAAAATACTAATATAGATAAATATGTCTGCTGCAGAAACAAAGAACGGAGAAGCGCGAAGAGATGAGAAATGTCCTAACTTTAAACTTGAGTTATTGTAAAAAAAATATTCACATTAGTAATTATATTTTAACATCTTGAACTTTCTCTCCAGGGAATGGTACAGAACATTTCTGGATCAGAGACATTTAGGTACAGAATGTACTCACAATAGACATTACAGCAGCAATGAGTCTGTTGTGTTATGATCAGAATAGGAAAAACAACCAGAACGGTTTCATACAAGAAGCTGCAGGGTGTTTGATATCTCTGCAGGCTTTGATGTACTTGTCCTGGAGAGGAAATCTAAGCTGTAATAGGGTAAAATGAGGATATCCTGAGGATTTAAGGGTGAGGCCATACTTACTTATGGAAGATCTTGGTTCTTTTGTCGCTCGAGAAGTTTTCCAGCTGCAGCGACTCCTGGGTGAGGAAGGCCACGGCCAAGTGGAAGTAGTTGTTCCACAGCTAACCCAGGTAAAAGCAGAGAGAGGTGGATAGGGAATAAGAGACCATTTCACTCACAGCTCAAAGCCAGTTTTACAACAATGTTATTCAGTGGTAGACAGTGTGGGCAGGAGAGCTTTATGGTTTCATTAAATCAAAAGCTGCAGATGAGATGGTTACAGTTTGTTGCTGGGAAGCTGTCCCAGTGGATGCAGAGGTTGTTGATTTAGGTCAATGTCACCCACAGGATGTTTTCCATCAGGGAACTCTGCAGCTTTATTCATTCCTGTGTGACTCTTTGAATGTAAAATGTTTGAAATGAAGGTAACTTGTAAAGAATTTTATTGTGAGTATAATGTCAAGTCAAATTTATTTGTATACATTTCAGCAACAAGGCAGTTCAAAGTGCTTTACACCATAAAAACATAATTCAGTCACAAATTATGAAACAAGCAATACACATTAAATTTTGTCAAATGTCATTATCAAAATCATCAAGTAAATAACACATCAAATATGTTGATCAATGTTCCACAAAGGCAAATCCTGGATTTAAAGGAACTCAGAGTTTCAGCTGTTTTGCAATTTTATTGGAAGTTCCAGATTTGAGGTGCAAACCTAGAAACCTTAATGCTTCTTATCCATTTTTGGATAAGAAATGGTTTTACGGATGGAAAGCCGACAATATCCAAAAGACCTGAGTCCTAACTACAAATGTATTTAGGATGTGTAAGGGTTAAAAGGGTTCCAACATCATATCAAGCCTGAAAATGATGGACAGATGGAATAAAGATGGACCCTTTAATTCATTTTTATTCCACAGATGTGGAATAAAGTCTGGAATTCCTAAACCTTTTTTCTTTCGCCATAGTTTTCCAGATCTAGAAAGAACTTTAAATTCCACACTTTTCCACACTGGACAGGATCCCTGGAGGAAAATACTTGTTTCTGTCTTGATAATCAGAGATTTAACCTATTTCTTTAAACCACAAAGGCAGCTTTAAGTGCTGTGAGTCACACTAAAACAAACCTACATTAAATCAGCCCATAAAGGCTTTGAAATCTCTGAGGGGTTTAACTGTTGACAACATTTTTTCATGTGTCAGATATTGAAATGAAAAAAAAAAAAGACGTTGCTTTATGCAAAGGGGAGCAGGTAAAATATTCAGCAATGGACATAAAAATTGCAGGCTATTACAATGTAATTGATGTTCTCTATCGCTCTCTCTCCGCAATTTTCATAGCGCTTCAAATGTCACATCCAGAGTTGACATGACAAAAAAAAGAGCATTATTTGGAGTTTTGTGGAGTTGATGCAAAGTAACTTAAACTGAGGAAGAGATTATAAAAATCAGTGCAATGCTTACCTGTAGCTCAAAGTTGGCTTGATCCAGAAATTTCTTGCTCAACACATCTGCGTACTGGCTAATAGCCCGAAGGAAAACCCTGGAAACACAAGGGACGAGTGTTGTTTATAAGACACAGATGCAGAATGCTTCCTTTCCATCAGCCTTGAACAACATGAGAAAACAGACAGCGGCAAATATAAATCATCTGTTTAGTTACAATGGCAGTAACAAGGCCTGATGGTATCTCATTCAAAGTGTCATTTGATGAGGAAAATCTCCAACGTTTAAATAAATTATGGTAAAGTATCTCCTTTCTATACATCTGATGACACATACACCACATGTAGATGCCACTGCTACAGAATGAACATAGTCAACTGAGGTGTCCCAGCAAAGACCCATAGTAAGAAACACATAAAAACAAAGTCTCAAGATGGATGCAGTTATGCATATAAGCTTGTTATTTCTCTTATTTTTCTGAAAGTAAGTTTTAATGTTGCATTAATAAACAAAGAGCAACATTCACAACTTTACCTTACCAATCTTTTTTAAACTCCATTAAAAACTGTTTAACAAGTTTATTATATAACACTTTTCAGTGGGATTTTTTTGATCCCAGTGAGAAAAAAGTTTTATAAATGGTGTTTGACACATTTTTGTAAAATTAATTCTTGACATGGATACACAGAAAAAGCTGTAAAATTCACTACAAACAAAAGACACAGCCAAACATCAGACCTCATCTGTCTTTCTGTCCATGTGTGATGAGCTTGTGCCCAGAGAACCAGGCAGCACTTCTGCAAAGGGTTGATTTATGGATTCCTTTGTAATGTTTAGGTTTACATTTTTTGGATGCAACTGCGCTGAATGAAAACAGTTTTAAAATGAGGGGATGAGGGTTTGTAATGCAATGTACTAAAAAGTTGGGCTGTGCATTAAGCTTTTTCAAAATTGACTTTTTTTTACTTGTCATGAGTAGTATAATATAAATATGATTAACATACTTCTGAGTTAATTTGCTCCCTTCTGGAGTTTTGAAAGATTAAAGCTCAAGAATTAAGTTTTCAAGTCGACCAATAAGACACTGAACACTACTTTATTTGTTGATGTGTCGATACAAAGAAAGCTTAAGGTTTAAATGTTATATTTTAGGGTCAGAAAAACCTAAATATCCTGAAAACATAAAACAACCAGTATGTGCAGTATGTGTGTTTTTCAAGGTGAACTTTTTGAGTCACATCCTAAAAACCTGCTATGTATTTCTATTTATATACTAGAAATGTTGATGTGTCTATAAATAGAGAACAGACTAGCTTGAGTTGGGATTAAACAGCCAGACCACCAAGAAGACCTTATGTGTCTAGAAACAGTATTTGTCACAAATGACCCTCATCACAGTGACTACCAACAGGCAGACTGGACTCACTACAGAGCACTTTTAAAATCCCTGCGTAGGGTGCTGGTTTGTATGGTCTTCAAACTGCTGGCTCTCAACAGTATTTCATCAGAGTTCCTCCTCAACCTCAGAGGATGACTCACCATGTAAACTTTGAAGACGGTCCTCTTACTACTTTTGTCTTCAATAGACAAGCTGTGCATCAATGCCCAAGTGCATAGCCACTATTTAAAGAACTTTCACAGAGAAAAATTTCAGGGCTGCATTTTAGAAAGTTTGCAACCTTTTTTGTAAATGTGGTTTAGTTGGAGGGACTGAAAAAGGCTGTGGTCATAAACCGACAACAAAAGAAAAAAAAAAAAAAAAAAACAAAAAAACACACAATCTACTTTTGTACATTTGCCCTTATTAGCATAAAACAAATCAAATCTCCACAGTAGGTCAGCGTTTCTGTGAACAGACATGGGAGGTACAATAGATAGCAGGAACACCAGAAATGAGATGTACTCTGTACATCTCCTACGGTACATTGGCTGATAGGTTAATCCACTCCGACGCTGCTGAATTAAATGTTAATAACTTAAGTGGCATGAAGCTTTTAGAGGCAAATTATTAATGCCACTCACAGAGATCCTCTGCCTCTGCTTAATTTAGCTTTATTTCCTAGAAGAAGTTGTGCAACAATGTGTGCGCCAATCTTGAAGAATCACACTTGAAACTGTACTTTCAATAGGAAAAAAAACCCAACAATATATATAGCACAGCATATTCAGCAAATACTTATTTAAAGATCCATTATCCAAGGTGCTGTAACTTGTTATCTCACAACAGAAGGTGTTCCTACAAAATATTGACTGAGTGTGGCTGAATATATTAACTTTACACTTTTCAGATTTTCCATTTGCAAAATAAAATATATCTTTTTCCTTCCACTTCACACTTACACAGTCATTTGCGTTGGTTAAATGAAATCCAAATAAAATCCATTTCAGTTTATCACTGAAATGTGACACAATGTAAAAAAAAAAAAAGGTAAATGAGGCATGGCTATGCAATCCACTATACATAAATGCAAAACCTGATTGTCTAATTTAACAAATAACGATGCCTCAGGATGTGCTGAAAATCGCAAAGGGGAAAGGAGGACAGTTGTGATGCCCCTTGAGTGGATTGCATCAGAGTTTCATGAGCAGGCAATAAAGCAGCATTAAGATGCAACACTTGTGTAACCAACACTGGCAGGTGAGCAGACATCTGCTGCAGGGCTTCAAGGGAGCCTTGTCCTCCTCACCCACGCTAAACTCATTAAAAACAAGATCACATAATGATGGGAATTGGCTGTTTTGTGTGTATTATCTCTAAATCTCCTACACTCGCCTTCAGTTGTATGGGATTAAGGATCTTTGAGCTTAATGGAAGGTCTAATGTTTAATGCTGTGGATACGGGGGTTGGGGTTTCCCACTGCCCGGAATAACTGACCTTGAACAGGAATAAAAGAACTGGTTCTACAGTAGAGCTGTGGGACTGCCGGTATTTTCAGGTCATACAATATTCATCACCCATATCTATCTCCATTGCTGACTAAACGCTATCTAAGGGTGCGATACACATTCCCTGTGACCCCAATCATTAGTCGGAAAGGTTAACTGTCATTGAACACCTTTGGATATTCCATTAGAACTCCATTCCTCCAGCTCTCTGCATCTTCCAAGCACTCAGACAGCCTATTACCACTATCCTGTCTGCTCCCGCACAGGCGCCCCCTCTGCAGACCTTACTCAATTTTCTGCAGCTGTGAACATGCCAATATAGTTTATAGGTCCAGTGCTGGACTAATGCTTAAATGTATTTCCTTCCTTTGCACCTATGAGCTAAGAAAGAAGTGGTGCTCAATATGTGCAGCTAATTGCTGACCTATTTTTATATAAGCTTCTCGTGTTTATTTGATGACTGAAGTAGAGACCGGATACAAAAAAACTCTATTATTCATTAAAGACTTCTTCAAACATGAAAGGCAAAGAGGAATATCATATATTGCCAGATATTAGACAAAGTTGTAAGGCTAACATTTGCTTTGCCTAAAAGCAAGAAAAAGCAGCAAACTTTCTGTAATCATGGGAACCTGAAGCTGCCTTCTGAATATGGACAAACATTTTAGTCATTGGTAGTAAACAGCATGAAGATAGACCTGTTTTCTATAAATGTACCGACCAGAAATGTTGTTGCCAATTTCTAGGGATGTCCCAATAGTCGTTTTTTTCTTATTGTTGTTTTTTTTTTAGATCAACTACAAGTATTTCAGTACCTAGTACGGACACAGTGCAGTTAGCAAGTTGGTATTTCCACACAATAACTTTTGAAAGTAAATGTATTTTATATAGAAAAGGTTAGCTCTTCTTATTTGTACGTCTACAGTCCCTCTGATTGTTTTAAGTATTCATAAATAAGGACAAACAGATTGTTTCTCATTTTCAGGTGTTTGTTCCATCATATTCTAATTTAATATAATTATACAATAGAAGCCATTTTGAAAATGATAATTAAACAACAACACTACAAGGTTATCCTTTAAGGACAACCTGTCAATACAACAAACATACTTAATAAAGCAAAAAAAACAAAAAACAAAACAAAACAAAAAAATAAAAACACACTGACTTTTGGAATACATCCGTCTTCTTTGCATGTCATCTGAGAAGTTGGTATTCTTTTCAATGGATCTATTGAAGCCTGAGATGCACTGACACATAGGAGCCATCAGTAATTGTGCACCTTAAGGCACTGCTGTATTGGCTTCACTTCACAGCAGATGCCTGCGTTCATCATTTACATACTGTGACTGATGTAGTGCATTCTCAAAGAGGTCTCTACTTTGGTTATCTATGTGCATAGATCATTACCCTAGAGAGACTGTGACGGTTCCATTCAAGTTTTTAGATTTCACATATAATAAATGTAAAAAAAACAAAAAAAACAGAAAAGCCTCGCTGATTACTCAAGGTCAGAGAGATGTATTTTAGATAAGATTGTGCTTTTTTTCTATAAGCTGTACCAACTTTTGAGTTTCATTAAGCACTGTAGATGTCCTTGAAGCATTGCAATGGGTTCATTGGAAACTTGCTGAAAAAAGGTTTTGTTATGGCTTTTTTTGTTAGGGAAGAATAAGAAGAGTGATAGAACCAGGGGAATTCCACCAAGCCCAGGTGCAGCCCTCCCTGGACGTCATGTATGTAGACAGACGCCACTGTGGCGTTGAAAGAACACAGACACAAGAAACAAGCCATGGAAAGGCCAAGACTTATAAACTCCTAAAGGATGATACTACACCACACCACACCGCTATCACCGACAGTGTCCTGTCAGAAGCCAATAGACTGGAATAAAACCTGTGGAAAAACCAAACAAACAAAAAACCACCCATAAACCCCAGCTGCAAAAACATACTTGCTGATTTCTCAAATCAACTCACCATAAGAAAGCTACACCAGAAAACCAACTGGAGTTCAAACAACGCTCTGTCTATAACTGTGCCCTCGGTCAGATTGCCGTCCCATCCTGAATGCGTAAACCACAACAAACAGCAACAAAACTTTCAAAAATCCTTTTCAAAAAGTAAGATGCTAACCCCAGTCTTCTCAGCAGCACCTCCCTCAAAAAGCCAAGACCAACCCCCACCACATATCTCAAAATGTTGAGATAATATCTATTAAGTAGCAACAATTCCAACATGAAAGAGTGGATTAAAGGAAGGACCAATGACACGGTCTATCCTGTCATTGGAAGGACATCCCCAAAGTTTATATGTATGTGAATGTATTAATTTATTTTCAAAATAATTACTAGAACTGCATGTTTGCATTACTGAAACAATTGTACTGAAAATACATTAATCATACATGGTCTTACTATTAGTGATTAATTGTAATCATCAGGGCTGCACAGTGGCGCAGCCCTTCTTGCAATGCAGCAAGAAGGTTCTAGGTTCGATTCCCAGCCCTGGGTCTTTCTGCACGGAGTTTGCATGTTCTCCCTGTGCATGGTGGGTTCTCTCCGGGTATTCCGGCTTCCTCCCACAGTTCAAACATGACTGTCAGGTTAATTGGCCTCTCCAAATTGTCCCTAGGTGTGAGTGTGTGAGTGCATGGTTGTTCGTCCTGTCTGTCTCTATGCTGCCCTGCGACAGACTGGTGACCTGTCCAGGGTGTGCCCCGCCTCTCACCCGGAATGTGGCTGGAGATAGGCACCAGCACCACTCCCGACCCCACTAAGGGATAAGGGTGTAATGAAAATGGATGGATGGATGTAATCATCAGTAGTTGTAATTTCTTGAGGTGTTAGTAATGCTGCATGCAGATTTAACTTCTGGGTCACACAGCTAGATCAATGCTCCTTACAGCTTTTGGCAAAATATGACTCAACATGCAAAAGTCTACTGTAATCAACATTTTTTTTCTTCTGATCTCCCCTCTTAGTAAGAAACAAAGCCTCACAGTTTCATTCCTAACTGATCTCTAATGCGCATGATGAAATTTCCTGTCTTTTTCTACACAACTGATCTTCACCATCCATACACAAATAGTGGATGTTTTCCCACAAATAAGCTTAAAAGTGTTCCTTGCAAATGTTAATGTAAAATGTGTCAAGTAAAAGCCCATATGAAACCAGCAGTCAGTCAGTTCCTCTGTTTGCAGACATATCATGTGCTTTAACAGGACAGACAGCTCCTCTGTGAGCACGTCCTGCCATTAATTACAGTGAAAAACTTAATGAGGTAGATGAAAATAGAATACACTCTCCCTTGTGGTGAACTTTGCACAGACATTACTGTAGGGCCATTTCAAACAACATTAAAGGAATTTAGGTCCTTCTTCTTAAACCTTACAATATATATAATTTTTAATGTGTGTCTAAGAGTGTGGAAATTTTAAAGTCGTGGTCCCTACGGAAATGTAATACTAATAAAAGCTTAGAATATATTCAGGTTAAAAGGAATAATTTGTAAAATAATACAGAACCCTAAAGTCTAACAACATTAGGGGACTGTCCGTGCACACAACTAGCATTGTGCTGACTGCTCAATATCAGCACAATGAACATTAAGTGTAGATTATATTTTGTACTGAGGTACATTAAATTTGCATTTCTTTCAAATCCCACTGCCAAGTAGTGTTTACTTCACAAAACGTGCAATGCCAAGTCCTCACTTTATACTACTGAGACAAAGTCAACTGCTACAACAAAAAGGAAGACAGGATGAAAAATCTGTTATTTCTCTAAAGTACCAAATAAAGGTAAGATGTTTCAAGGTACAAAATGATTTCCAAAAGAGAAAATTTGAAGAAAATAAAAACTTTATCTCATGCCGTTTCTACAGTTCAACCTTCCTTTTGTGAGATGTTATGACGGTGCTAGTTTTCTTTGATTTCAGGGCATTTAGCCTACAGTAGCAAACCTCTTCTACCAATAATACAAATTGTGAATCTGGTCATGACTTAATCAGAGTAAAAACCGCACCCCAGCCCAAGTCTACTACAAAGGATTACATGTTTTACAGGAAAACTTAAGCTACAGAAATAAAAGTGATTAACATAATAAAAGGTTTTTGGGGAAGACCCAAATGTGTCACCCTAGTTGTTAGTTTTTGTTTATTTTTCTTGGTTCTTCAGTTTCAAGAAACAAAGGTTTCTCTAATTATCTCAACAAAACACCAGACTTCATTAACTTCTGCTTACAGAGACAAAAACATAACTTTAACTTTTTTTAATTAGGCTGAGCAAAAGCATCGCAGCACCTCCTACCCAACTGGAGTCATTTCCAGTCAGCACACATAGGCCATCATTATGATAAATATGACGGCCTGATCAAACCATCAGTGACAGGAAAATCATCCAATTAGCATGGCTGATGGGTGTGTGTAAGTTTACATCCGTACACAGGACAGATGATTTGATTTTACATCTATTTTTTTTAGATTATTTAAATAAGTTGACTTTCTGTTCTGGTACAAAGCTCTGAGCTGTCATGTGATCTGCACCTAAGCTTTATGCTAATAAAAAATTATCACCCAATCATACTTGCTAATTGAGTTCAGCAAGCATCACCGATAATCATCGTGACCCATTTGCATACTGTTGCTGAATAGCTGGCATATCTGGCAATGCTGAGAGATAGTGCAAGGTCAAAAACCTTCATTATCAGAGCAATTAATTCAATTAGATTAACTTTATTTTAGACACCTGATGAAATATTAAGACTGACCTATCTGGGAACATATTTTAAGACATTTTGGCCATGGTTATGAGAGCTTAAATGCAATTAAAACTATGCCATTCTTTTTTTTCAGATTTGTTTTGAGAATTCACTCTGAGTAACATTCCTCCACATATACTAAAGAGAGCTTTAATGACTCATAAATATCACTGGGGTGAGTCAACATACTGCATTCATATGCTAGACCTTTATATTTACACAGAGGAAGAGCTTACCATCTCTTCAATCCATTTTAGCGTTAAGAACACATTTTAAAAAATAACCACGTGTGTTTGGATAAAAACAAACAAAAGAATCTTCATATATATATATATATATATATATATATA
>CAEGAE010093738.1:0-22125 GCA_903067095.1 Girardinus metallicus | reverse complement strand
TATATATATATATATAAACCAAGTCTGGACTATGAAATCAAATAAGTCAAAGAAGGTTTGACTTCTTTTGTTTATATCTTCTTCCCCATTATGCATCATAAAGTATCACTGGAGGAAAATTGCGATGAGCCAATGATTAAAAAAATGTGTTTACTAAAAAAGCCTCTAAAAAAAATAAAAATTTGGTCTAATGTACAAAATAGATTTCCCTTCTGAAAGCTTGTCTTTTCTTGTTTTGTAACTTAGATCTTTATATTACAAAATGTCAGACAGACTGTTAACATTTCTGCTGCTTCAAATTTAGTCTTCAATCCCCAAAAAGGTATTTTTGGAGCTCAGTTTCCAGGGCCACCATTGACTGATTCTCATCCTCATCTTCCTCCGACAGAGTCTCATCGCCATAATCTGGGAACAAGCTCTGTCCTGCGTATGCAGAGGGACTTGGCTCCTGATTCTGTGGCGAACCTGGTAGAAGAAGAGAATGACTCTGTACATTAAAGGATGGCAGATCATTGTAAGTCTATGCTTGATGCTGAAGAGTACTTACAGAGGCTCTGAGATGCAGGAACCACCTCAGTCCAGCTGTATTCGGCCAGGGAAATGGGCTGGCTGATCCACGACTGCAACAGAAGCTGGTCTAAAGTCATCCTCTTTGCAGGATTAGAGTGCAGCAGGCCTTGCAAAACACCGTGCAGCTCTTGGGCAGCAAACAGAAAATGTGCATGACTGAATGTAAAAAGACAGAGCTAATAAGCTGTGGCATGGAACATCATTATACCTGGAGAGAGGGGGAATGGAGGCTGAAGTTTGGCATCGAGGATTTCACCCACGTCACAGAACGGGTTCTCACTGAACAGCAGAGTGTAGAGCAAAACCCCCAGAGACCACATCTCCAGCTCTGGTCCCTCATAGCTGGGAGAGGGGCACAATCATCAGATTAACAGTGTTTAGCTTCTGGGCTTTTAGCTGAACAAGGTGTTTTTTTTCCCATAAACATTATAAAGTTTAATGGGTCCTGAAGGGTTTTATTTAACTGCATGCTGACCTACATTTTGCATGGAAAATGCAAAATATTTCTCTACAAACTGTTTAAAGAGAGATGATCAGGAGAACAATCCCTTTAACCAAATACCTCTAATGTAGCTCTGTAATTAATTCATAAACTTACCTATTCAATTTTAATTACACAAACTAAGAGTTTTTAAGTGTTGTAGTTTAGCCAGAAGTTGTATTTAATATTTAAACAAACATTTCTTAAGCAGGAAGCACCTCAGTATACCATTTAATACACACTGTGCTGTAAGTTAGATAATTTTGGTGGTACTTGCAGGTCATAATGAGATTTAATCATTATTTTCCTGATAAAACAGTATGTTAGCTCTTATATTACACAAAGTGCTACACAGTTTAACTTTCAGTTAAATGAGGAGTAAAATAAAACCTGTTGCAATTTTAAAGGGTTCTTTGTGCCAAGTGGAATACCAATAAATAGATTTTCTGGATCTTATTTCTTATCACTGCTTTGCTTTAGGGCTGCCACTTACAAATATCGTAGAAACTAGATGCAACAGAGGATGATAGTAGAACTAAAATAAAAGTACTTATGGTGCCTTCAAAAAATACTCTTTCAAAAGTTTGCATTTTTCACTTTTTGTCACAGAGTGTAATGCATTTCACTGAGATTTATGTGAGAGATCAGTAAAATCCAGCAAATAAGGTAGAAGAAAAACAATATCTGTAGTTTAAATTGGGTTGGGCAATATGGATTGAAAATGTGATGAAATGTTGTGGCATTTATTGCAACAATCACAATATTTAAAATGGATTTAAAATGAATCCTTCGTATTGTCTATAAATTTGTCACTGCTATAAAAAAATACCATCTAAAAATGACCAGCATCTGTACAGCAGATTCATCGGGTAATATAATTATATTTTGATATTCATTGATTGTCTTATTTAACAGTAGAAAAAAATGCTTAAATAGCAAAAATAACAAGCTTGTGTTAAAATGGCCCAGTCACAATCCAGACATAAATCTAACACAAAACATGTAGCAAGAGTTGTAAATTGTTATTCAAATTTTTCTCCATCTCATCTAGCTGAGCTTAAGCTACTATACAACAACATAAAGAGATGAGCCACAAAGAGAAGATAAATCCTAGCCTCTAGATGAGCAAAGTTGGTAACTGCAGCAAACAGTGACTCTGCAAAGTGCTGACTCACGGGGTGTCAGGTACACCACACTTTACCTTTTTATTTATAAAAGAAAAAAAATTATATATATATATATATATATACTTATCTTTTGTCTTCATATTTCTGCTACATTGCATTGAATAAACCCATGTTTGTGGCTGCAATGTGTCAAATGTGAATAAGTTTTACAAATTTTCATTTCATATTACTTCTCCTTGCAAAGGTGTTCAAATATTTTAAACTTTTGGCAGAACTGGAACCTATTTAAGAAGCACAAATGATTTATTATTCACAAGGGCGAAACACTCACGCATTTCCCTGAAGCACCTCTGGGGAGCAGTACTCCAACGTTCCACAAAAATTATAGAACAGCTTCCCAGGAGACAGAATGGCCGCAGAGCCAAAATCTATCAATCGGATGTGAAAGCACTTATCAATTATGATGTTTTCATCTTTTATGTCTCTGTGAATGATGTTCTTTGCCCTCAAGTAGAAAACGGCTGCCACAATCTGAGGGAAAAAAAAAAAAAAAAGTAGTTTGGATCAATAAAACACTTCATCTCATCTTCCACCATCACCATCGCTGGTCATTCTTATACCTGTCTAAAGATGTAGCTGGCCAGGGGCTCATCCAGTCTTGGTTGCATGTCTATGAATTCAAAAAGATCCAAACCATCTCCATGTTTCTCCATCACCATCTGGAAATAGCTTCCATTCTCAAACACCTCTGCTACCTGTAGCCAGACACACACAAGTACAAACACATACACTCATAAGAGGGATCAGCGAGGTTTTTCCTTATACATAAAGGAACCTGATTGATTTAAGTGTTCTATGACATAAATGTTACCTTGACAATGTTATGGTGTTGAACTCTGGTTAATATGGCAATCTCCTGGCTCACTCTTCCCAACATGGGGTCATCTACCCAGCAGCTACTCATTATCCTTGCTTTGCTAATAAACTTCACAATTACCTGTAAAATTTTCATATAGGAAAAAAAATCTATGGCTACGTAGGATTATGTCATATGTACGACAGTTCTACGCAAAACAAATGTTTCATACTTCTTGTCCATCGCAGCGTCTTATTGCCTTCCAGACAAACCCAAATGCTCCTTTCCCCACAGACTTGATTGGTTGGTATTCTTCTTCAAACTGCCCGTCACAAGCTCGAGAATGCTCCAGATCCAGAGTGGAGCGCAACGCTTCTCCTTGACCGGCCTCGCCAGACCTCTGAAGGACAGAACACAATAAAATAAAGCATGAATAAGAAAGCTACCAAGATCTGCAATGGCCCTTCTTTTCCTCGTTTCACCACTTTTATTGAAAATTATTCATGTCTAAGTCTTGTCTCAGTGTTTGAATTGCTCTTTATGTGCATGGACATACATTCTATGTTTATTTTGTGTTTTATGCATTTATTTTTACTTTGTTTTTTTTCTGGCAATGTAAAATTTTCATTTTATGTACATTTACATTAGACAATTAAGTATCTTAGTAACTAAAATAAAACTCTCAGTTGGAACTCACCTTTCCTGGGCTAGCTCCTGAATGGTTGTGAAGTGAGGGCTCAGTTTGCAACAGTGCCCCCTGCTGGTTTGATCTTTTTATCCACACGCAGAACATGAAGCTTCCATCAGAGAGGTTAGTCCTGCAAACGTCACACTGCACATCTAGTGGAAAGGAGAGGGACAGTAAACATTAGTCCTGCTGTTATGTTAACAATTATAATAAGGAAAACTGACATGCAGTGAAACTTCATTACCAACCTACTCTTGTGCCGTCTCTATGGTATCCACTTCCTACAAATTGTCCCTCTGGCATTTGCGTAATGCTTGAGGTCACAACTTGTCCATTCACTGTCTGTTTTTTCGGTGTTGATGTGGCAGGCATGTCGGTCAAACTATTTGCTTGTACTGCACACTCTTGGCTCTTTCCTTTATGAATCAAAGAGAGCGCTCCCCACTGATCCTGCTCGTCGCTCAAACCAAGCTCGGCTTTCACCGCTGCACCAGCGGTCTCCACTTTCTGGTCCGATTCTGCCACACCTGGAGAGGGCGTCCGTAGAAGCTCAGCTGTATCACAGGGTGCCACAGAGCGAAAGCAATCACCGGCGTACTCTCGGATGCTGAGCACCTCCACGTCATCGCTCAGATCCAGCTGTGCTAGAGCGCAGGTCACAACATCTCCGTTGCAGTTGATGTCCACAAAGCAGCTGGCTGAGTCCAACAGATGAGCTGAATTAGACTCATTCACAGGGGCAGAATCACGACTAAGATGGCCAGCAAACTTGTCAGACAAACCGGATGATGACCTGAGAAATTAAATTCAAAAGCAAAGTTGTATTTTATTTTCTACTGTTCTCGTATGCAAAGAGTGCATCTTTCGGTCTTTGTAAATGCATCATTTCCACATTCTAATGACCTGCTGTCCACTGAAATGATCTCAAAGCTGGACTCTTGGAGGACCGCGGCACATGAGCGACGTTCTTTTCTCGCCTCATTACAGCTGCCACCTGCTTTCTCATCCTGTATAGGTGTATCTGCAAAATATTTCACAATATTCTTAAGTTTTCATTTGTTTTCCTGAACTCTGACAACTGCTGGCAAAACATGGTCAAGTTAAAAAATACAAACTAATTTAAAGAAAGCGGAGGTGAACTTAAATAGCACCTGGTGTAATCTTGATCGCAGGTGCAATATTTTGCTGAATCACATTGAGCAGCTGCTTATCTCTGTTCTGGTTGGACGGTTCAGTGGAAATCAAGCAGCAGGTGTCTTCATCTGGAGTGTCCACCCAGGCGAATGTCTTAAGGAGAGCCTGGGTGGTATCTGCACTATCCAGCGGGTTACTGCCGGGAGCCGCCCGGGCTGCTTCCTCAATCAGCTCTACGGTGTCATTGGCCCTGGAAACACATTTTGTTCACTCCATTTATTAAGTTGAGAAAGAAAAAGAAAACTTAAGTTCAAATCTAACAAAAAAAAATGTTGATACAGTGCCTTACAAATATTGATAATTCTTGGGCTTTTTCATATTTTGTCAAACATTTAAGTCTAGATTTAGAAGTGTGGAAAAAAAATTCAAAACCAAAACTTGGAACGGTTATTGAGACTTTATGTGGATATACTTTCACAAAGGAAGCCTTAATAGAAATAAACACAATTTTTTCAGAATTGTATTTGTAACAAATGGAAAATTTAAAGCAATTAATAACTTTTCTTCCACTTTACATTTATGAACTGCTTTATGATCGTATTTACATAAAATCCAAACAAAATTAATTACATTTTGTAGCTGTAATCTGAGTTTGTCAATATACTCTGTTCATTCATGTTGATACCACTTGATGTTATTAGCTAGTTTGTGTAAAATTGATAGAAATCCCTTTGAAAGTGCAACAATCTGCAAAATTGTGATTTATAAAAGGAGTCACTTCCTCTGTTGTTTTGGGAACCATAGATGCAGTTGGTAGATCTTACATATTTAAACAAAAATGTAGTCAATCTTAAGGTACCATTAGATTACCTCAACAAAGCATAAATGATGAAGATCAAAGTGTGATTGTAACACTTGCAGAGTAACATGAAGAACTTATAACCTGTCATTTCACTGGCAGACATGCCATTCATTTAGACTCAAAAACAGACTACTGTTGAAGAAATAGCAGTGACGTTATTTGTCCAACAGATACTACAAAACTATGGCTTTGTGAACTACAAGTGTGTATTTAGACCAGACTGCATAATTGTGTTATACATTTCCTTACATCTATAATTCACACAGTCTCCAGTTTAGACAAAATAAACATGTATTAAGCAGAGAGATGTAAACAGTGTTTAAATGTGATTACTGGCCAGAGATGGTAGATATCAGGTTTGACAATAGAGGGGCTATGTGTCCAGAATCCCTGCAAAGCACATTAAATATACATGAACAAAAGCACTGTTAAATGCATGCTTGCTTCTGCATTGTTCACCCTACCAGTATTTAGGAGAAGCCTGACAAAAATATTAAAAATAGTGCATCTAACTTCTTTAAACAACTGCTAACATAGGTCTGTTAAGGTCAGTATTATACAGTGATAGTAAATACGTATGTGACTCTGTATAATACCCACAACCAATAAGTTTTGCATTTGGGAAAAACAACAACAAAAAAACAACTTTTATGAGGAAATAGGTATATAGTATTTGATAACTTACATGACCAAATGTGTGGAGGTAACTGCAGGAAGAGAGAATGTCGACGTTGCACTGCCTTGATTCTCCAGCCTGGAGCTGGTTCCAGTAAAGATCCTGCCTCTTCCTGTAGAACTTATTTTCAGGATAGCCTGCTGCACCATTCCCATGTCTCCAGCCACCAAGGACGAAGGATCTGAGATGAAAAAACACCTAAATGACCCACAGTGCAACATATACGGCATGTAGAAATAATCCTGACGGAAAAGGCAAAGATCAATCCAGAAATCTTCAGAAAAACAGAAGTGCTCACCATAATTTTCTGATATTTTGGACATGGCTGGACTTTTGTCCAGCTCTACGCGAGTGTCATAAGCAGCGTCAGCCTTTTTGTCCAGGCCAGTCATCCATTCAGAGAAACCTGGCATCAGAAAAGCGGCACTCTGTTGACAAAAAGCGACACAAATTAGAACTGGTCTGAACAGTCGTGCTGGACTGGTAAATTTGACTAACCTTTCCTAGAAGCTCGTCCTTGCTGTACCCAAACAATCTGAGGGCCAGATGGTTGTGAATGCTGAAGATTGAGCCATCTGGCCAAAGGAGCAGAAGGCCGCTCAAAGGAGCGAACGCCCAGAGATTTGCAGAGTATTCTGGCGTTGGTGTGGGAGAGGAGACGGTGTGGTCAAATCTGTCTTCTGTCAAGGATCCAAAAGAGAAAAATCAGGTTTTATCAGGTTGGTGGTTTCAAGAATCACATATAGTTTGTCTCACTAAAATAAAGATCTATTTATGTGCATATAAGAATAAAATAAACAAGACAGTTTATGTGGTTTTAATAAAAATAAATATATAAAACTAATCGTAGCTTACAATTTTTTTAAACTGGTGCTTCTGGATGGCATAGAAAAAGAAAATTGTGACTTAAGACATTTTATAATACTTTATGATATAACTTATTTATAAAATAAATTACGGATATAAATAATCAAACAAATGCTCAACTGTCATTTATAACTTGTAATTGTAATTTTTGTGGAAACATTTTATGACACCCAATTTCCATTTATTTTGATTCACTCACCCATTTGGGCCATTTGATTCTTATGGAATATAACAGAACACATCTAATCAAACCAAATTAACTCTGAGCACCCTTGTGCTGGTAGGTATTATCTATTGTAGTCATAAAAACACATTTCTCTTCAGCAGACTAATAGATTATAGGACATTAGATTGCTAGTTGTCAAATTGAGCACATAAGTTTACTCCCAGCAGGTACGAAACAACCAAAGATACAAATGTACAGAATGGCAAAGGTCCGAAACATTCACTGAAGATTTGTAACCATCATTACAATGAAAAAATAAAATAAATGCATCTTGCAACTACTATTTGTTTCTCTAGATGTGTGCTGAATCGTTTCAGCTCATTAAAGCTTTTTGACTTCACGCATGATTTAACAACCGTTTCTTTCATTTTTCCTGTTATATCATGATGATAAAATTCTGGTGATTAACGCTGCAATATTTATAAACACATTATAGATAACCAACCTGAAGATTGCTCTTTAGTTAGAGCTTCTTCGAAGTTCCTATGATCTGGAAGTCTCATGTTGCTCACAGGAGAAATGAGATGGGAGCCGTCTCTAGATAAGGTGCCGCCATCGTTGTGGTGGTATTGGGGTTTCCCACACAGCGCTGCCCCCTGAAGTTTCACATAGAGTGGGACAGATGCACCTCCTGTGCTTCTCCCACACACCTTCTGAACCCTCAGCATCTGAAAGAAAGGGAGAAAATGCAGTAATAATCAGGATAATGAAATGCTAAAGCTAAAAAAATCTGATGGACACCAGCTAGGTACTGGAATTTTTCATAAAATGTCAAAAAAGGGAGGTGAATTGTATCGTGCGCTTACTTTTGGCAACGCATGACTGTAGTCGGGGATTTGTAAAGATGGGATTAGCTCCTTTACAGACACTCCTTTCAGCTCCTCGGGGTTGTGATATCCATGGAGACAAGCAAACGCCAAGTCACAGCTTAGGATAGAGCCCTTAAAATGACATCAAACGCGCAGCAGACATCAGATATTTATATAGACCATGAGAAGACACATAATCCATTTTTCTGCACTGTCTGACATTAAATCAAAGTTATTTTTTATGCTGAGGTCAGGTATGTTTACTAAAATGATTTCCATGTACTAAATGCCAGAATCATAATATTTACTTTCTTTAAATTCAGAGGTTTAGATACACACTCAAATAATTTGGGAAAGCCCAAATGATGATGTCATGACTTTGTGAGATTCTGATATGTTGATTCACGACATCTGAATTAAAAACTGGACGGGCTTAGACTGATTTAACGACAGACAAAAGTAGAGTTCTGTATCTTTCTGTGCAGTAGAAGTATGCATCATATGAAGGTAATTTTACCAGGATAAATATTGGTGTACTCACATCTTGGGAGAAGGACACAAAGGAGGATATCCTCTCCACACATTCCATCATGATAAGCCGGTGGTCTTCATTTTCTGACTGCCTGTGGGTACACACTGATACTGGTACCTCTCCAGATAATGTCACAGCATCCACCTTGAAAACAAAAATCACAAACGTTTAAAAAGGTACACATATATTTCACCAGGAGAGTAGACAATTGTAGTTAATAGAGATCGGTACAATACATTGAGTCACAGTAGTCACACAATATTTATGTGTTCCATATTACCACGATAAAGGGCTGCCTGGATGCAATATTGGCAATTTCTCAAGAAGCTTGCATTCAAACTCAGCTTGTCAATAATATATTTTGCCAGTTAATTCATGTATGTGATTCAAATTTAAGTGACCAAGATGCTAAATCTCATGGGGACGTTGTAAAGACAAAACATTATTATAACATTGTGTTTTCTTCATATTATGCAGCCCAGTTAACTACATGATGAGCTATAAAACTCAAACAATTTAAATTTCATGGATTTCATACCACTTTTCCAGACAATATAGCAACAGTTCCATCTGCAAGCTGATAATCTTCTTCCAGTGATTCTTCCAAAACTTGAGTCGTTTTCTTTAAGACAGAAGACAACTTCTTTCCAACCAGATCCTCAGTGGAGCATTCAAAGAGTTTGGGCGCCTGGTCATTCGCTGATAAAATCTGTAAAAAAAAAGAAAATATGTAAAATATCTCCAGATATGACGAGCTATTCAGTAAATATTTGAATGCATGTACAGTACCTCAGTTGTTTTGTGGGAGACGACAAGAATAACTTTGTTAGGGTTGATGGCAGATGGATGTCCTGACAGAGCAAATTCTCCAGAAATAACCAGATTGATGAAGCTTTCCTCAGATTCAGTGGAAGAATTTGGAAAGGAGTCAACAGAAACTTGGGAGCCAGGAAGTAAATAATGTTTTTTTGTTGCCATTGTAGTGCAAACATCCAAAGGCTCACCTGTAACACACAATTATCCACTTTCCAATAAGAGCGCTAATTAGTTGCGCTTCAGCTTTTAGCTTAAGTGGATTTCAAACATCCAGACTTGTCAAGCTGACAAATGTAGAAATAAATCTTACCTGTAATGAAATCAGGATAATCGCGATGTTGCAAAGCAACAAAACTTTTGCTGTTGCTCGGTGTCTGAGTACCTGGGAAGGACTTATTCAGGTCTAAATCATCCTTCAGCAGATCGCAGGAGACGTCGGATAACACACAAATGGTATGTCCTTTGTCTCCCAAGCTTATGTATGATCTAATATCAGTCGACATTGCTTTGCATCATATGAGGTGGAAGTCAAAAAACTGAGGAGGTTTTAATGGACACCCGAGCAGCTGGTGAAGCAGCCTTTACACCCACATCAACTTGAGTATGGCGGCTTGTATTTCCTCCTTAGGAGGCAGTTTCAGTTGGTGTTAGTTGACAAGGTAACGGAGTCTGCGCTGAGATTTCTGGCTGCTAACTCCTATGCTAATGCTACTGCAAACACACCCACTGAACTCAGCTTTTGCTTTGGTTACCCGCTTCACCTGAAAAGCCGCATTTTTAGACGAGGTTAGCAAAGCGTTGGCAAAGCGTCACGACCTCCCAGACGATTACTCTTAGTTAAAAAACAGGCCTAGCTATTGTTCCTGACAATACTAGGCCTGTAACAAGTCTGTACTCCCCCGAGTGTTATTTTTGGAAACCGCGGGTTTCAGAGAAAAGACGGATATCTTTCTTCTAGCCAATCGGAGCTCCTTGTGGCTATTGCAGAAATTTTATTGGATACTTTAACCGGAAAACCCGCCTTCACGAAATTGTTCTGACAAAGCCGAGCAAAAATGAAATGAAATGAAATGAAATGAAATGAAATAAAATAAAATAAAATAACAAAAAAGCAGCAAGGAATTCCACCATATCTACCAGGAGTCTGGATTACATTATGCAAATAATTATTACTTCTACCATTGCTGCAACTGCTGCAAATATTTCTTATTATCAGCTAGGAAAATCAATGTTGTTTCGATTTCCAGAATGAGTTGCACATTTTCCAATTGTCTTCAAATTTAGTGAATTACATACATCTCAAGTTTTCGTAGAATTGCCTTTTATACTGTGTGAGTTGGGTCAAACGTTTAGTTCCCTCCAACTTCAAACCTATTTACTGCAATATAGGTTCATTCCTTCTACAGCCCTGGGTAGAAGGCCATCTCCCCACCAAGTATTGCCTCTATTGATGACTCAAACACGTACAATAATTAAATTACACTATTTGTATATAACAAATGAAGTTCATAATATAAAGATGCTTAAAAATTCTTTTTTTTTTTTTCTGCATTTTACCTTCAGTTTGAGATTTGTAATTTTATGAGTCAAAATAGGAGGCATACGATTCTAAGCGTTTCTTTAATTTTCATGTACAAATTTGATGAACAACACCATAATACATATCTGGACAAACGGAACATAGCAAAGATGATCCCATTACATAAAACAACCATCTGGGAGAAACTGGGAAAAAAAAACTCTGTTTGTTCCAGGTGCAATTACTGCAAGGGTCCATATGGTGTTCTTTTGAATTTTTTTCACCACTATGTCTCTTCATTAGCCACATGGCTTTATTTGTTATCCACAAGCTCCCCTGCAGGAGGATCATCACCCCAACTTCAATGAGACACTTTTCTATCCACAGTACCGACTGAAATGAAATGAATCAGATACAATTTCTACTGACAGAAACTCTGCCAGCGTACAAACTGAAATAGGTTGAAAGGGCACAGTAGGAAAATACACTCTGCGGTGCTGTTGCATAAGTGAAAAAGAGAACAGAACAACATAACTTCTCATTAAAGAAATACATACTTATGTAACAGTCATTACATACGTTTTGAGTCATATATATATATTTATTTCATTTAAACTAATTAAACTTTTTCTTATGGCAATAGCAAAAACAATTTTTAGCTGACATTTAGATCTTCCAGTTCTGAAGCAATCACATGGGCAAGCAAGCTCCAGCTGCATTGGGGAATGTTCATCCATTCTGCTGAAATATGGCTCATTATAATCACCATTTGTAATTCTTTTTACAATACATAAATTATACAGTAAAATAGATTTCTCTAGCATTAGGTCCATTTTGATGCAAATAATCTATTATCATAGTGCTGCGCTATGGTTAATTGGATGCTTAGAGGTAATTAATTCCTCAGTAGTTTTCTCTACATGCACTGACAGTAATTTTAACGGAGTATTTAAACGATTAATTCTATTCTTTTTCCAGCACTATATGGTTCAGCACCGTCTGCAAAGTTCGCTGTTGGTGAGGTTTTTTTTTTTTTTGATGCAGGGAATTGTCTTGATGGATCCTCCAAATCGTGTTCAGTCTGATAACTGGCTGGTTTTGCATGCACGCTTTGTCGTCATGTAGCCCACTTCACAGTTATGAGTTGAAAGAGCCAAGTACAATCACACAGTCCTCCACAGATACACGCAGTCGTGGGCACGCACTTATGGTGCCATGGCTGTGAAAAGTGAGCTTTGAAAAGCCTTATGAGCGTAGTTTAGTAGAAAGTGTCCATCCTAGTGGTGGTAGTCCCTTTTACTGTGTGGACGGTTGCCCAGAATATGGTCCATTTCTGAAGCAATACCTGCTGTAATCTTTGGAATTACCTAAAATGTGCAGAAGAAAAACAACAGTGCATCATCAAACGCTGACAATGCTGGGCAACAACACAAAGAAGCAAATGTTGGAAAGGGCTTGAATGTGTACCTGAATGGCTCCCAGGTTTTCTGTCAGCTGTGTGGGATTGGAGGCCCCCAGGAGTACTGAGCTGACTCCCTCATTCCTCAAGCACCAGGCTTAAGATTAGGATAGCAGAATATTAGTCTAACAGCGTCATTGTAATTCTAATGAAAATATATTTAACAGTGGACACAACGAAAATGAAAAATTAACTTTGATATTTACCTATGGCTAACTGTGGCAAAGTGCATCCTAGTTTTTCTCCAATATGAGTCAGTTCTTTTAGTTTGGATTGCTGTTTTCTTCCATCCTCACTCGTTATCTTCTCCCTCAACCACTGATATGGCTAGAAAAATAAACATGCATAAACAGCATTAAACCTTAAACATAAAAAAACAACTTAAACTACATATTGTTACAAAAGTGATTGAACCTCTTGTTACTTTACAACCACAAACCATAATGAGTATTATTAGAATTTCACGGGCCTCTACACAAAGTAGTGCATTATTGTGAATTGGAGGAAAACTATAATTTGTGGTTTTTAAACATGAGGCATGCATTCATATTTAGCCTTTTTTTTTAGAACCACTGTTTGCTAAAATAACAGCTCTAAGTTACGACCAAATTTGCCCATTTGGATGCCTATATTTTTGCCTGTTTTTTGCAGAATAATTCAAGCTTAATCAAATTGAACAGAGAGCACTGGTGAACAAGTCATTCCTTAGACTTCTACAAGCTTTAACTGGGCCATACTAACCCATTAATCTACATTGATTTAAACCAATAAACTGTAGGTCCGACAGCGTTGTTTATTTGCTGTCAAATAAATGATCCCAGTCTCAGATCTTTCAAGGCTAACAGCTTCTAGAATTGCCAATAATTAGCTCCATCCATCTTCCCATCAAGAATAATTAATTTCCCTGTCCCGCAAGACTCTGACTCCTGTTTCATTTCTTCTTTTTATTTTTGCACCTGCCAGTTACAAAGCTGGGGCTGCATAGATGGTTTTCCTCAAGGTGGAATTTCATCTAATATGCCATCAAATTGTGTCATTTGTAAGAATTGTCATCAGCGTACACAATGAGATATCAGACCTTCTGGAAGAGAATGCATGTCAGTTTGTTGTATTAATAGGTACACCAAGGTCTGCTAACGTAATAGCTAAATGAGCCATCATTCAGCACCATTTAGCAGGTCTTGTCTGACACAAGCAGTTTCTTTTTGTATGTTTCCTGACTCCCCTACATTGCCTAATTTCTTTCAAGAGCTAATTTCTTTTTGTCAATCTAACACCAGATTTATATGGAAGAACAATAATGTTTTGACACCACATTTATTTTAGAAAAAGATTTTTTCTTTCAAAATGTGAAACTTTCCAGCTCATTGAGAGCTATTGACATCTTCATTACTTCTCTGATTAAAGCTTTCCTTGCCCTGTCAGTGTAGGCGGACAACCATAACTGTATAGCATTGCATTTGCGTAGTGCTCTCCATTTTTGGATGATAGATTGGAGAATGCTGTATTAGCTTTAGAATTTTATTTCCAATAAATTTTATGAGCACATATTGTTTTACTTCCCAGTTATTTAAAAATATGTGTTCACATAGAATCCCATTAAAATGTTTCAAACTTTGTACAACAAGGACAATTGTGAAGTGGCTAAAAATTATAATCACTTTTGTACTTTATGTACTTTATACTGCATTACAATATAATTCTTTGAGGACTGACCCAGGAAAATCACATTTCTACCTTCATTGCAGCTCTTGAGGATTCTGGGATGCCGTTTTCATACTTTCCAGTGATAATCCCACATGCCAGAGGAGACCAAGAGACCACACCCACACCTATGGAAGAACAGAGACATATGATGTTGACTATCCAGGACAAAACTCACTGAAAATAAATTGAAACTTGCTACACTTACCTATTTTATGGTAGAGCTCAGGAAGCTGAGTTTCCACCTTCTCCCGCTGGAAGAAATGATACTCAGCCTGCTCACACACCGGTGGAATAAGATTAAACTGTCTGGCCACAGAATAGGCTTCCTAATTAAATGGGAAATAGAAATCGAAAAGGTAAGGAAAATATACAACACTGACCTTTATGTTTCGCAACTTTTATCTATTCCCAGAGCTGCATATATTAACATCTTTTAGTATGTTAGCCTTCTGATTTTATTGGCTTCATCATTATTACTTTTTACATTTTAAAGAAAAAAAGTAAAATTTTTTAGCAATGTGAAAAATATACAATTTTCAAAATGTTTTTTCTTTTATTAATTTTTAGAAATCACTTACAAAGACATTCAACCAAAAAATGTGCTGAACAAACTATATTATTTAACACATTTCTTTAGTTCCGAATAAGACAGAATGAAGCAGTTGTGGCAAGATACAATGCATATATTTCACACCCGAATGTATGCTCTTATTGTGAAGGGGAGAAGGTGAGGTGACAAGACACCAACAGTTGTCCTTCATTCTAGTTTTGGTTTTGGTTGGAAGACATTGAGAATAAAACAAGACTCAAATTATTTTTCATCTTTTTCTGCTGACTTCCACACAGTGGTATTTTCCCAGATGACCATATTATAGTGACAATATGGACTGATGAAAATGAATTAATATCGGTGAATTTATCTAACTCTCCAAGTTTTGTAATATCTTTTGCAATAACTTACCATGATCTCCATGGCAGACCAGCGAGATGTTCCCCAGTACATGGACATCCCTTGGTTCATCACATGAGTCATAGCTCTTACAATTTCTATAAAAACACAAATATGGAACACTAAATAAGTGCATTGTTGACATTTGAATAATAGTTGGTGCAACCACTGAGAGATGGAAGACCTTAAGAAGACACAGTTTGTTTTTTGCTGAAGCTGGCAGTTCCAGGGTTAACTTTAATTAAAACTTGTTTGTACACACATGTGATTTGCTGGGGTCGCATTAGATCATTTGCGCACATGTATGCAAATGCTGTGGGGCTCTAAGTGAAAAAGCTGCCTTGACAAACTGCTTCTTGTACTGTGCAAATATATAAGCAAGGTGAAACTGAAGGGAGAGAAGTCAGCTGTAGCCTTCAGGTGTGTGAGTCTGTGTGTGTGTGTGATTATGACACGGAAAGCAGCAAAAATGCTCTGTTTGGTTATTTACATGCTAAGCAAAAGGGCTCTATTCATGAATCCATTTGTAAAGCATTTCCAAAATAGCTTTTGAATCAGGAAATTTTCTACCGGTAGATCACATGAAAGTCTCACTATACAGAAATCATTCATTACTAAATTCAGTCCGCGTAATATTGCATTTGCATGTCAATTAATGAAACCTCTATTCCATTTGCACAATGCAAATGCTGCTGCAAGAGTGTGAAGTTGATAGGACGAGAATTAGGAAGAGATTTATATCCACAGAAGAGTGAGAAAAGACAACTAATGATTTTCTTTAATTACCGGATCTGTCTTTGAACCAAACTGTGCCTCCAAGTGTATGTGTGCGTGGGCGAAGCAGGTGGGAGGGTAGAGGATCTGCTCCAAAGTGGAGGGATGGAAGACAGGATGTTGAGGGATGCAAGGACAGAAAGAAAACAACGTGAAGTAAGAAACTGGCAAATGTGGTTTAGAAAGTTTCTATCTCTGAGGGGGCCTGTTACTTATTATCCTTGCCTTGCTCCTCACATACCAATAACAACCGAGGACTGGAACTAAACTGCACCTTTATTCTGATGGTACTTGTTACTGTGTGGTCTGCTATGGAGTGACAGTTTGCAGGTATATCAGAGCCAGAGGGATAAAGTCATAGCTTAATGTGGCCACTTTTAGCTTTGCTCTTGTAGAGCTGTGAATAAACTGAATAACATCACAGATATGGTCTTTAAATTATGTGGGTAATGGTATTGTCAGCTAATGTGTTAAAAAAAATCTGAATTTTATCGAGAATGAAAAAGAAGTGAGGGTTATTTACTCTTAAAAATTAGGTGCTCTTAGATTTTTGGAACAGTAAGTCAGAGAATCTGACTTCAGAGAGCAAAGACTTACACTATTAACCTGTTTGTTTTTAAACTGTAAAATTTAATTGAGATTTCCAGCACATCTTGCCAGAGTTTTCCTAAGCTCAGTAAAAAAAACCCCTAAAAAGTAAAGTTTATTCGGATTAATAAAGAAACGCTTGCAACATGACAGAAAAAGAAACTCCTCATTAAGGAGATAAACTCCTCCTGCTTGCGCATCCAAATCTCCTTTATTGGCATGCACGTAATAGAAAGTTGCTTGGCTGTTAGCCCGTTTCTGCATGTCCTGGAGCTCTTTCCCAGCAGCAGTGAGCCACAAAGTCTGGAACATTTGGTGAGCTCCAGCCAGCAGGTATGACAGTGCCCCTTCTGAACCATGAAACAATAAGTGTGAGAAAACCCTCAACACACACTAATAGCTGTACATGTCTGGACAGGTGTCTCTGTGGATGTCAGTGTGTTTTTGTCAGATTTGTTCTGGAAATGTCTCTGCCTTTTGAAGCTTTTATTTATATTCTTCCTGCATGCACATAGAGAGTGTGCTGCTCATCAATATATCACATCAGGGGAGATTTTCAATGCCATGAAAAACCGCATTCAAGGTTTACGGCTCTGGGAAGGAAGGATTTGATGACAATGAAGAAAGGTGTTGAAGCTATTCTACTGAGAAGTATGTCAGCATGCTGGGATCATCATAAAATTATTTCATTAATGGAACCTTTATGCCTTTCAGCAGCTTTTGTGATGTTCTTTATCTAAAATAAGATGCAGGATGACTGGTTTGCAATCCAAGTTATTAGTACAATAATTGACATGCGTTCTGCTCCAGTAGGCAGAAATCTTATTGTGTGTGCTGTTTGACAATTCTTATAAATGACACAATTTTTGACATGTCAGATGAAATTCCACATTGGGGGAAACCATCTTTGCAGTGCCAACTTTCCAACTGACAGGTGCAACAAAAAGTAGAAGAAAATAAACAAGAGTCTTGTGAGAAATGGTGTTAAGTAAAGAAAGAAAAAACAGTCAGGAATATCAGAGGACTGGAAAGAGTCTAAGAAGAATAAGGCCATGGGATAAGGGACGCAGTGATGATAATAAAGACAGACTCTGCTGCCATGACATCACTTTTCGTCCCCAAGGGGACACAAGTTGTCTCACACAAGGTCGTATTTAGTTAGGGTAAAAAAAAACCCAACAAAACCAACAAACACATGCATGCATAAGCACCTGTTAGTAACCAGTAGATGTCCCTTTAAAATGCTACCATGCCTCCTCCTATAACTGATGTTGTTAAGCTAATTTGTATTGATTCCTGTGTGTAAAACAAAACATGAATAACAAGTTCACCATGCTGCGGAGGTCCCAAGAGGAAAGAGCAACCAGTGGAAAGTATTTGGGGCACATTACAGAACAGACATATGGCATTAATCTTACAGTGGCTACAAGCCAAAATCAAGTTAAGAAGATTTTCTATTTGATAATTTATATGAATGTTTGGAGGACTTTATTATAGATGTTCAAGCCTATGTCTTTATTACTGTAATTATACAACAGTAATCAGAAACTGTGGCAAATCTTATTTCTTGTAAAGACCACAACAAACTTAAAAGTGTCCTAATTCCCAAAAGGCATACATCTGAACAAAAGGAACAACTTCAATATTTCACAATAACTTATTTTTAACCATCGCTGCTTGGTTTTTTTTAATTACTTGATAAAGCAAACAAAATCAAAAGCGTAAGCACTCTGCATGGTAAATATCACTTTGGTTGAAATAAAGTATATGCATTTTACTATTATTAAGATCTTACTAATACAGTAGTCAGGAGTTAGGGAGCTAAAGTTATGATCACTAAAATATGTTCATTGATTAATAAATCAGTCAGATTGACAATGAAATTTTATTGCATCAAAGTAGTGAAACTATCTGAAGGGCCAAATCTGATTTGACGGTGGAGGCTGTGGGGTTTACCTGCCAGTTATCACAGCTAATAATGACAGCCAGGCCTCTGGAACAATGAGTATGACAGACTGGCCTCCCACAGTCAGCTGGTTGTCAAGGGAGGCAACAAAGGGGAAGGAAATGAGGAGCACATAGAACATATTTTTAGGAGATCAATAAGACACCATGCCTTTAGGCGGATACCACCTCTGGAGAAGGTTTTGTGTGAAGAGACAAAAAAGAATCTCAAGTATCTTGCCACATCAGAAGAGAAGTAATTGAGGAAAACTCTGGAAACGTCTATAAGAAATTAATAATAACATATGGTGGAAGCAAGGGAAAGGCATCACTGAAGCTTTGAAAAGTAGAAATCAAGTACAAGTGCACAGCGGGGCTGGTAGAAAGAGAGACCAACCCAAAAATATACCAGCCGCTCCCGAAGGAGGCAGATAATCCTGCTTCTGACGAGCAGGGAGGGCTGGGAGCGGGCACAGCTCAGAGACCCTGTGGAAGATAGCAGTCCCACAGAGACGCAAGAGAAATAGAGGGAGACTGAGAGACGAAAATAGAGGACAAGCGGACAAGAAATGAGGCAAGATTATCACATTAACTTATGTCAGGGCGGGTCAGAGGAATTCACTTCTACTTGACTAAACATATATAAGCCATCAGTTCAGCAAAGGCAGTGGCCTCAATAGTATTTCTCACCTTCTCATATAACAGAATGCCTCATGCTATGCTCCCAACCCTCCAACAGTCTCCAGAGGTCTGATCAAAAATCACTTACCCTCCATAGGAGTGTTGCTGTCCGCCCGGTTGGCAAAGACCACATCCACATATTCGAGCTGCATCCTCTGGAGGGAACCTTTTAAACCTGAAGTGAGAAAAACGATTAAATATGTTAGGAGGATTTATGGATTGGACAGGGCAAAGAGAAGTACAAAGCATTCAGCTGCAGCTCGCTTTTTGCATATTCATGTTCCGCAATCGAAGCAGGACACGATCCAATTTTCTAATTGTTTTCCAAATATGTTAAGTGTTTGAAAAAGTTGACAGTGACATTTTTGCTTTATTATTGGTGATTTTTCTCAACTAGCAGTACAAGACCCAGAACAAACTGGCACATCAAAAAGAATAAAAAATTTAAATAAAAATCCCATTTAAGCAATCCAAAGCAATCTTTGATTGAAAGTAACCATTCTTTAAACACACCACAAGTCTTAAAGATAATCCGTCTGAAGCTCAGCTCGCATTCTGACAAGAAGATCCACTGTATGAAGTAAAAAAAACCAAAAAACTTGTATCTGTAAAATCCTCACTCCCTTTACATAAACAATGTTAGATGTGTGTGTGGGGTGAGGGGTGGCCCAAACATATCAAGCTCAAAGAAGACATGGAAACACAAGAAAGGTCACTCTCAGCGCCTGCTCAACTTAAAACCAGATGAGAAATGAAAAGCGTACACAGGAGACTGCAACAAAGGAGGACGGCAGCGTAATAGAGACATGGAAAAGTAAGAGAGTGTGTGCGAGGCAGATTAGTGCCAGAGGCTTCTTCATCACCCACTAATCCCAGCTGTGAGATACACCAATTCCTAGTGCTGATAGAACTTCTTATACCTTTCCCTGTCATCTGCTCCCACACAATCTGAGAAACACTTTTTAACATGGATTCTAATCGGGGTTTGCACCGTCATTGCGCGGTGCTGTCGGCTGGATTAGCTGGAGTTTAAAGGGCCGTGAAGGGAATCTATTTTTGGAAGCGAGAAAACACGCTGAACAACAAAGCAACTCTGCCGGCAACTGCAGCAAATGATGCATTTAAAATGGACGCTCAATAAAAGTTGTTCAGTCGCTGCTCAAGCTGTTAGGGAATTTGTGAAAATGTTCAACACATTTTCAGCCTGTTAGAGGTTTGTTCACCTCAAGGTCAAACCAGGAGAACCTATTTTTTTGGATTAGTGAAAAACAGCCCATGAACAAGTGACCTTGAAGGGCTTTTTTTTTTTGCAGAAGAGAGTATCAACAGATGCTGCACTCAGCTGCCACATTAGTCTGTGATGACACGTGTCACACCAGTTACTCTCACAAATCTTGTCATTTACAATAAAACTAGGCTTAACTAATTGATAATGATACCTTCGCTTTGCTTCCCTTGAATATCTTGCTCTCCTGCAACCTTCTGCTTCTGAAATCTTGCCCCTCTCATTCTGCCTTTCCTGGGTGCATTCGCCTTTTGTTTGGTGGGAATCGCTGCAGTGGCTGCAGTGAATGCTAATAATGTGGGAGAGGGCTGAGTCACTGTAAGAGGTGCATTGCGCTTTGGAGAGGCCAGTTGTTTCAGAAGTGGGGGGTGAGGAAGTTTTGCGCCATAAACTCAAGTAAAGTAACAATTTGGAAAAAAGAGCCTGGCAGAGGAGAATAGAAGAGCGGGGACTGCAGTTGGCTCCAGCACTCCGAATGTGAATGTATAAGAAAGAAACCTGTTAGAGTAATGCGAGACAAAACGTCTGACAAAGTCTGATGCACCGCTGGCCAAGTCTGCTTTCAAATTCTGCTGCGTCAACACTGAAGACATGAGAAGAGACACAGACGGGAACAAGGAGGGAGGAGAAGGTAAGATAAAAGAAGGAGGTTCTGCAGGAGGGACACAGGAGTGGGAGGGATGGTGCAACGTAAAGGACAAAACAGAGAGGAGGATTTTGGCAGATTACCTTCAATGATGTGTTTTCGGTTGAGGCCTCTCTCTGTCTCAGCTCTGAAACAGGATGAAAAAATTACAAGCTGAGAAACACACATGAACACCTCAGCTAGAAAAGCATAGGCAGACAATTAATCATGCCAGACAATATTCTTCATTATATGTCCTCTTCCAGCCTCTAAAATGTTCAACATTACCAATCACCTAAAAGAGGAAACCTACCCAGACATGGCCAACTACCTAAACTGCGAAGAGAACGATAATTAAAGGAACCATTAGGAGGCTCAAAGCCACTCTGGAGGAGCTGCCATTGTTGAGAGAAAGCATTGCTGTAAGCAATGTAGACATAATGATATCGTTTAATTCTACAATATCTATCTATTTTTAACTTTATTTTTGTTGAAGTCTGCTAAACAATTGTTTTACCACCATCTGCTAGATTTTTTACTTGCTGAAGACATATCTGAAAACAAAATAATAATAAAAAAAAACAAAACACTTGAGACAGGAAGGATGATGTCAGGATCTCGGGTTGTTTGAGTTTGTTTTGGATTTTATTATTATTTGTGTTAGTTCTTGTTTCTATTAGTTCTACCTTGATTTATTTTTACTTCAGTTCCTTCTTAGTGGTTCCACTTATGTTTGTTTCCTTACCTAGTCCTTAGTTGCTCTAGTTTTATTATGTTTCTCATGTCTAATTATTTTGTTAGATTTTTTTCCTAGTCCTCAGTGTGCTCTCCCCCCCCCCCCCCCCCCCCCCCCCCCCCCCCCCCCCCCCCCCTCCCTCCCCCTCCCCCCCCCCCCCCCCCCCCCCCCCCCCCCCCCCCCCCCCCCCCCCCCCCCCCCCCCCCCCCCCCCC